>APFE030757579.1:64348-92599 GCA_000404065.3 Pinus taeda | reverse complement strand
TAGATAATGAGTTGGAGTCGATAGAAAGCGATCCGTCGTAAGCAAGCTCACGACACGAAATCATAGATCAAGTTGAATAAATTTAGTTGCAAGGACTGACTCAGGGATGGTCAAGGTGGATGACAGACATTTTGTAGATGAATGGCTTATTTGCACTGAGCTCTTGAACACATAACGACACGACAGATGGTTTGGTGATGATTGACCCAAAGTTAATACCCAGAAACCGGCTGAAGACTTTCAATATGGTTCGATCAACTATTAGGTAAAGGATTTCCCAACCCAGGTGAATGAAAGTGTCGTGTTCAAGAGTGGTTATAAAGTATGACAAACAGACTCACTTTTCTCTCTTTTGCCCCACCA
This sequence comes from Pinus taeda, assembly GCA_000404065.3. NCBI lineage: Eukaryota > Viridiplantae > Streptophyta > Pinopsida > Pinales > Pinaceae > Pinus > Pinus taeda. The sequence goes on along the minus strand of APFE030757579.1, from coordinate 92,236 downwards.
TTTCTGGCAAGTACCTCTTTATTTTTTACAAGCTTGAGGAGGATAACATATGCTTGATTATAATCTCACCCTTCGGGTGAGTCCAACCTAGTTTAAATGCGAACCCTAAGAAGGAGTCGTTCGTTATTGTTTGTAATGGAACAAGTCCTTTACTGTCAAATTTTAACGAGTCCAGTATAGGAGAAACTTGGCGTTTTTCATTTTTAGAGAGTCTGAAAAAACTAAAGAAGACTCCAGGGTTTCACTTGTTCGTAAATTTGTGTCTCCCAAGCCCGAAAAAGTATAAAATAATACTTGAGAGAACCGCTTGATCTTTTACGACCAAGGAGTACTTTTCGTTATTAGTGCCTTTGATCCGAAAAAGTAAAAAAGCAACCAAGGACACGTCGTTTTATAACCAATATTGAATTTGAAACGACAAAAATCTTGGCAATCTTTTTATGTTTTTATGGTCGAAAAAGAGTTGTAAATCGACCGTCTTTTAATTCCGTTTTAACGAGTTTAAAAGAGAAACTCGGACAATCTTTTCATGTTTTAGGAGTCAGAAAAGGGCTTAAAAGGTGACTCTGGTTGAAAAATGATCGATTTTGCCTGAATAATCCTGTTATCTTGCACAAAAACACAAACATTACTCATACCTACTTGAAAGAGATAAAAATGTCGAAATAATACCTTTTTAAAGTGAAACATAAACAAATTTGAAATTTATTTACTCAAAAAACTTATAAAAAGGAGTTTTTACAATTCATTTTTACCATTTGTGATTTGGGTTAGGAAATAGTGCTTTTTCTCTGAAAACTTCCTGAGAGGATTGTAGAGAATCCAACCGTCGGAATCGGACGCCCTCTTCACCAGGTAATCCACATCATCCTCCTCTTGTTTTTCATCCGTTTAGTTTTTCATTTTAGTAATTTATTTGGCTTTTTAGGAGGGGTTTTGGGCGAAAATCTTGCGCTCAGGGTACGCAGGTCCACCACTGCTAACCTGCGGACCGCGACTTTTTCTCCATTGGGAAAAAGGTCGGGGTCCGCATCTTCCCTTTAAACAAATTGCGGTCCCACGCACTGTGTCTAAAGGCAGGGTGCGTACCCGGGCGCAAGGGCTTTCAACCAAAAATCCTCAAAATTGGACGAAAGAAAAACTTTTCTAGCATGTTAATTGATCTTTTGGCTTGATGTAGGGAGTACATCATGTTGGATTGGAGAGAACGCGAGCACGAGGATGTGGATGCAACCGCATGGAATCATCAACCTTCGCTTGATGCTTTGAGGGCGTGCAGATTGTACAAATACTGGGCCATTCCTGGCATGAGGGCTCAGGTGGACTTTTTGCAGTGGATGGTTGACAGGTGGAACATCCAGGACTAGTGCTTCTTGATTGGTGGCCACCAGCTCGAGATTGAGCTGGCGGACATATATTTTTTGACCGGTTTGCCTAAGAGAGGCGTTGACTTGACCCTGTTTCGGGCTAGGGCGGGTGGCCATTCCGTCGATAACCTTTGACTAGAGTACTGCAACAAGAAGTCTCGAGACAAAGGGATAGACATCAAGTACATAACCCTTCATGAACTGAAAGTAATTGCATTCACTGTTACTCGACTTTGTGGGGCTGCTGCTTTACACATTGCCACCGGATCCCAGATGCGTATGGCAGTCGATTGCTTTCAGGGCACCGTTTTCAACTAGTGTGATGTTGTGTTGGCCAACGTGAAGGGCCAATTGACCAGGGCCATGAACGGGTGGCTAAAGACTTTTGGTTATGGTGCTATAGTCGTCTGCTTTGGCCTGGAGAGGATTCCTATGCTCATCCCACAGCACCTCACAGTTGTACCCGGGCATCCCCGAGAGCCCAGACTGATGCGATGGGTCGCAGTTATGGCCGTCATCCTGACGAGGGGACCGAGGTCATCTGGTTCAAACCTGAGTTCTTCCAGTGGTTGGAACATCACGTCTTTTCTATTTAGGACTTTCCATATACTGGGATTGACTTTCGTGGAGACCCAGACATGGCTCTTCCTCCAGGAGAGGAGTGGGATGACTCAGGTAATCATTTTCAACATTTTCCTAATGTTAATTTTTATTTATTTTTATATCGTCTCAAAACTGATAGTAATAATGTTTTAAAATACAGATGTGGGTCCACAGCGACCAACCGCTCTCCGGCCTTTCGAGAGAAGGAAACCACTTGCGCTAGCTCCAGCTCCATAGGATGAATCAGCAGAGACCTTGGCTAAGTTCAAGAGTCACCTAGAGCGCTTGACAGGGGACATTCCCGAGACGAGCATAGACGACATCCCTCTTCGGCTTCAGCGCTATGTGATTGGAGTCCCACGACCTTTTATGAGGTTCCTTTGTAAGGTGGCCTGTGCAGTGGTTTCGTATCGAGATCATCACCAGTGATGGGATGATCGCTTATGTAGTCACATGTGACATTTTGCTTTTTGTACTTATCATTTTTGCCAATCATAAGGTGTTTTTCAACCTATGATCGAAGACGATGTATTTTTTGACACACTCCTATATATATGATATCGTTATTACTGGATTGAAATGTTTTTAAATTTACTTGTATGATTATCGCACATGTCTACTTAACACTCGAGAAGCAATTGCATTTGCTAATGTATTTAAAGATCTTGGAATATGCTGATATTCAATGTAATCAAATCCACGTTCCAAGAGATGCACTCTCAAAAATAATCTTAATAAAACTGGATTTCTAATGGCGTATAGTCTATTAAGCTGTAATACAACGAGTTCAGAATCCAACCTCACTATCAAACTCCGAATCCCAAATGAAATAGATTCAGATAGTAACTCCACCACTGCACTATACTCTGCAATGTTGTTCGTTGTTTGACTGAGGCTTACCCCATGCATAGATACTAACTCGTCAGAGGGCGAATAGATAACCCAAGCTGCGGAAGAAATATTCCGTGTACTACGACAAGCGCCATCAGCGTAAACAATATATGTTTGAAGAGGCGTTGACATCTATGACATCAAACGTAAAACCAAGATAAGCAGGAATAACGATGGAAAACCCAATCTCTAAGCTAAGCACACTTTAATCTGAAACACACTAGCTAAAGAAAAACTAACCTAACTAACAAATCTTCACACTCGATTTAAGCATAATATCTCTTCAGGTAAAGACCATTTCTGGGTTTACCTAAAGAGACCCCGTCAGAGTCTACCAACTCATAAGCCCCTTTCGCTAGCTTTCGCTTGAGAACAAGAGGACCATGCCACATAGGCACGAATTTTCTAGCGCCCAATTTATCATTCGCTTGATCGTACAAGAGGGCTAAATCTCCTTCCGAAAAATTTCGAGGGGTTACATTCCGATCATACTGAGCCTTAATACGTTTGGCATGAGATTCGATCGCTAATGCAGCATCGCGGTGATTCTCATCTAGCTGAGCTAAGTATAATAAACGTCTTTCCTCTTTGGAAGTAGCTAGAAGTAATTCAATGGCCATTCGCAATGACGGGATTTCACACTCAATAGGTAACACAGCTTCCAAACCATAAACTAGTTGGAAAGGAGTGAACCCTGTTGATGTTTTGACTGAGGTTCGGTATGCCCATAGCGCTAAAAATAACATGTTGTGCTAGTTCGACCGATGAATCCCAATGATTCGTCGGATCATGATGACTAAGACTTTGTTGATAGCTTCAACCAGACCATTAGCTTGTGGATAATAAGGAGTTGAATTGTCGTGACGCAAGACAAGTTGGTCTGTAAGTTCTGTCATCATAACGTTTCAAAAATGACGCCCATGGTCAGTGATAATCGCTTGTGGAACACCAAACCTAGCAATTATATGATTGAATACGAAAATTGTAGCAGTTTTGCCGTCTGCCTCAAATGTAGGTATCGCCTCGACCCACTTAGTAAAATAATCTACCGCAAGGATAATGTACGCATGCCCCCCGACCGAGTCAGGGTTACATGTAATATAATCAATACCCCATTTGGAAAAAGGACCAACGAAAATTATAGGGTGAAGAGGAGCAGGTGCAGCGCGCATCTTTTGATTAAAAATTTAACAATTGTGGCATTTTCGGACCGCAGTAATACAATCTTTAAACAAAGACGACCAGAAATAGCCAGCGCACAATATCTTTTGGGCAGTGGCATACCCAGACATATGACTGCCACACGCTCCAGAGTGACAGTCATTTAAGACCCTTTCGGCTTCCTCATGAGTCAAACAATGTCGAAAAATAGAGTCTGCCCCCAGGCGATAAAGAGTATCTCCAATAATTTTGAATTGCTGGGATTGGAATCGGACTTTCCGACGGTCGGATTGTGAAAGATCAGGCTGAAAGGTTTGGGTTTGGAGATAAGTGATGATATCTCCATACCACGGATCTAAAGTGCTGATCAAAAACAAGGATTCGTTCGCAATGAGCTCCTCTGCCACAGTTTCTGTATCAACACGCGGGAAGTCACACATAAGTTCCACAAAAACTAATGATTTCTTTGACTTGGACTTTTCAAATTCCAAATCAAACTCCTGAAAGATGACAATCCATTTGGAGTAATTGCCCCCCAACAACTGCTTGGTCAAAATATAGATCATGGGGTTGCAATTAGAAATGACCGTAGTTTTGCGTAATAAAATGTAATGACGAAATCGTTGGACAGCTTGAACAACTGCCAATGCCAATTTCTCCATATGTGAGTATTTTAGCTCAGTTGGATTTAACATGCGACTAAGGTAATATATCACATGTTCAGTACCGAATTCATCTTCCTGAACTAACACCATTCCGATGGTGGAATAGGAAGCGACGAGATACAAGAACTACTCCTGGTTGTAGTTGGGAGGATGCAACAACGGTGCATGGGCCAACGCGTGTTTTAGCGCATCAAAAGATTTCTCAGCTATCTCGTCCCAAAAGAATGAAGTATTCTGCTTCAACAACTGGGTAAAACCCTTTGTGATCTCGATGTAGTTAGGGATGAATCGACGTAAAAAGTTTGCTTTCCCTTGCAAACTTTGGAGTTGGCGAAGACTCGAAGGAGGAGGCAATTGGATAATGGCTTCAACCTTCGAGGGATCGATGCGAATGCCGGCTTTCGAAACCACAAATCCCAGTAACCGACCCATTTCAATACAGATCTACACACTTGTGGGGATTCAACCTAATCCGATAATGCCTACATCTCATAAAAATTGCTCTTAAATGGACGAGATGGTCAGCTTGATGTAGTGAATGAGCAGGAAAGTCATCGAGATAGGGTTGCACAATGTGCTTAATATTATGAAAAGCGTAAGACATGGCCCGTTGAAAAGTTGCCTCGGCGTTCTTAAGCCAAAAAGGTAATTTGCAATAAGAAAATGTCCCCCATGGACAAATGAATGCCGTTTTTGCTTGATCAGCAGGTAGAATATTGATTTGATTGTATCCGGAAAAGCCATCCATAAAGGAGAAAATGTCACTGCCGGCACAATTGTCAATGATTTGATCGATATAGGGAGTAGCATAATTGTCCTTTGGACATGCTCGATTAATGTCCCTATAGTCGATACATATTCTTATTGTCCCTTGCTTTTTGTTAACAGGAACAATATTCGATACCCAATCCGTTAACGGGACTGGATAAATGAAACCTGCTTTGAGTAATTTTTCAACTTCTGCTTTAATCGCAGCAGCTTTTCTTGGGTGAATCTGATGCAAACGTTGCCGGACGGGTTTAGCGTCCGGGTAAGTTTTGATTTCATGAATTACAATTGCTGGGTCAATTCCTGGCATTTCTTCATATGACCAGGCAAACACATCGCGGAATTCTTGAAATAGGGCCTTATATGTTTGGATTTCATCTTCCGTACACGACGCACCTATATGAACGTTTTCAACAATTCCAGGCTTAACTGAAATGTCAAGGGGAATAGTTCGAGAAATATTTCCCAAGTTTAACTCAGAATCGGGATGTTTCATTGGATTCTGAGCGTCCTTAACATATTCAGTCGTAAAAATTGAGGAAAAATCATTTTCGAAACGATTGTTCTCGGGTAAAAACGAAGATCTGTGATGAAGATCTTCCCATGGTAACTCATCGACACATAGCATTTCACGAATTTGCTCATCCGTTTGAACAAGTTCGGAAAACGTTATTAAATCCGAGTTTGATGTTGAAAGTGATTCCTCATGGACCTCATTCATTAAGTCAATTTGGGTTGATGTTGTGTCGGAAAACGACTGCACAGTCTAATATGCAAGTTCATACGGACTCAAAGGCATAAATGTACCAAATGAGTCTATCTTAGATTCAGAAGGTATGACCTAAGGATCATCATTAACAATGCTTTCTGATGAAATCATATGAATGGTTGCAGTAGAAGATGATGCGTTGATAGGAGGGAAAGGGAAAGTGCCCAGTAAACCAGAATCTTTTACTAACCCTACACCAACATCCTTATAAGGGATCGTCGCTTTACCAACATGTTGAATGCTCTCAGTAGAGGCTGGGTCGGATGAAAAGTATGACAACTGGTCTATGGTTACGATCTTTCCATTATGAGGGAACTTTATAAGCCGAAAGACCGATGAAACAACAACTGTCATAACATAAGACCAACTACGACCCAAGAGAAGGTTGTAATCCAGAGGGGCATCAACCACCTCCACATCTAGATTAACGGTTTTACCCTCAACCCCTATAGGTAGATCCTGTAAAATGCCGAAAGGATGAAACCCACGGCCATCAAAGGCCTTAAGAATCGTCGGGGATTGATTTAGTGAAGGAGAACCAAGCGACCTCCAACACTGTATCGGCATAATGCACGTGGAAGCTCCCTCATCAATCACAGTCCTATGAACAGGTCTGTTTTTGACTATCACTGGAATCTGGACAGCCATCTGATGAGGTAAGCGCGGTGCACTATTTTCTAGATCGAAGATTATAAGGTTCGAGTCCTGAACGTCAACAGCTCCTATAGCCGAAAAAAGTAATTTGCGTTGTGCTGGACATGATTGCAGCACTTCCAAAGCCGACATTGCTAAGGGTGAAACAACTAAGTCCTCAACAATGTTGTAGTTCTGAGCCGCTCTTGCATGTGGATTGAAAGCAGACTTTCGAAGTACACCCTTTGTGGGTGGTTTGATTACTAAGTCTGGGTTAGGTTTCTCGATCTATAGTGGATCGAAACCAGAAGCTGAGGTTGATGGATTTGAATGCGAAGATTCTGCTTCTTTACCATCAACAGGACTTTTACTGCCATAATCTTGCGATCGAGTCGCAATCCTAACATGGGACATCATCAATATGGGTTCTTCAGTGGCACTGGAGGATGAACCTATCATCTTACTGTCTTGAGTTGGAAAAGGATCCTTCAAGACAACAGGAGTTTGGGAACCTTTGACAATTTTTGCAACCTCTGCCCGATGAGGGTAGTCTCTTGTATAATGGTCTTCATCGCAGATGAGACATGGATAACGAGGTTTGCGTTTTTCATCAGTGGGATCCGCTTTTTTGGGTTTCTCTTTTGAATTTTTATCTGCTTTATTCTTCTTCTTCCCTTTCTTCTTACCACCGGTTTTTGATTTAGTTGTAGATGACTCTACAACGTGAATATCGGCGGAAAGTTTCGCGGAAGACTCTCCTGTCGGGGAATCTGGCAAGGTTATTATAGGAGAAGAATTCTTGGAAGACTTCTTCTTACTTTTGGTATTTACAGTACCAATCATACCATCAACGGCATGAGACCCTGAAGGAGCAGCAACGATTTGATTTTGTTTGGGTAGGTCGGGGATCTTCTCGTGTAACGTACCTGACTGAGTATAAACTAAGTCAAGGTACTGTGCTTGAGCAATGACTTGCTCTTCAGTAACTACTCCGGCTTTAGCTACATCCTCAGTGATCTTGGGCAGTAAAGATTTTACAAACCATTCAGCTAAGATCTGATCCGGGATATAAACTTTCACTAAACGCCGTCGACATCTCCACTCATGGATATGATCTGAAATGTATGTGGACGTTGACTGCTTTAACGAAGTTAATAGTTCCGTGCCATTGTCATATCTGACTGGCAACTAAAAATGAGTTAAAAACGAGGTAACTAACTCACTAAAGTTATAAAAAGTGGCTCACGGTAACTCAATGTACCACTTGGCTGCAAGACCAATTAGAGTGCGTTGGAAAAGACGTAAACGAATCGAATCATCTGAAATGGAATTAGATGCACACCAAAGGTGATAAGTCATCACATGGTTCGATGGGTCCTCTCCTGGCTTACCTTCGAATTTAGGAATATAACTAGGCAACTTATGCGGCATTGGCGGCCAATACTGAAGATAGTTAATTGGATCGTTCGTAAGACGCATCAAGTCAGGCAAGTCCAAAGTTACGATAAACGGTAACTGACGATTAGGGTCCCTAAAACTCGGGGTCTATAGACCAGCCCCAGGAGGAGGATATCCAGGATAACTAGGAATGGGAATCGCATTTGGGATATTTTGACCTCCTCGAAATCCAGGATTAACCGGACCATACTGGGGTTGCTGAGGTTGTTGATATGTATACCCAGGGTACGGTTGATACTGATACGTTGGTTGCTGCGCAGCAGGACCGTATTGGTACTGTCCTTGGTACGGAGGTTGATTAAATTGAGGTTGAGTAGTGACAACCGTACTTCCTACAGGCATCTGAACCGAAGTTTGGACCGTGGGTCCAGACTGAGGTAAAGATGTCTGAGGAGTAGATACAGGGACAGTAGAAACTAGAGTTGTCGATACTCCAGAAGAAGGTGGGGTAGATGGAGTAGATGTTGTAGTATTTGCAGCAGACGTTTGAGGCAGAGTACGAGGCGTACTAGGCCCAGACTGAGAAACTACAGAAGGTGCAGAAGTTTGAAAAGTAGACTGGACAGGTTGCTGAGATGGACCAGAAACCAAGGGTTGTCTAGGTTGAGATGAGGATTGCACATTCGGTTGCAAGACCTGCTGGGATTGAGATGGATCCCACACTAAATTCATTCCGGGGTATGGACCCATAATAGATTGAGGATATTGAGGACCATAACCGGGTTGAGGGTAGGGTTGATAATATGATTGACCAGAAGGTGGTTGGTAACCTTGAGATGGGTACTGACCTTGGGGTTGATAACCCTGAGGCACGTACTGATACTGGCGTTGACCTTGAGGTACATACTGATATTGAGGTTGATTTTGGGGTGCATATTGATACTGAGGTTGACCTTGGGTTACATATTGATACTGAGGTTGACCTTGGGGTACATATTGAGTCTGGGGTTGACCTTGAGGAACGTACTATCCCGTAGGGATGTACTGTCCTTGAGGTTGTCCCCTGGGCGCAAACTGACTACCTTGAGGTTGCCCCCCAGGCATATACTGGGTACCCTGAGGTTGCCCCCCAGGCACATACTGAGTACCTTGAGGTTGCCCCCTAGGCGGTAACTGGCCACCTTGAGGTTGACTTGACATCATCAGAATTTCTTCTGCACTCAATGGTTTAGTACCACTACTTCCAGTTAACAACTTTTGTTCGATAGGATGAGGAGACGCTCCCGAAAAAGTACCAGAAATGGACTGATACCCGGCGGGAACAGAAGGACCGCCGTATAAACAGGCTTCCAGAGATTGGGAATAGATGGATGACGGACATGACATATTCAATGGAGGATAATGATCTCTAGGTGAAGGGTGATAAAAAATGTGAGGTGGTGTAAAACTAAGTCCCGGATTTTCCAAAAGATTGGTCAGTGAACGGTACCAATCAGTGCTCCTAGGCGGACTATAAAAAATCGATTCATGCTCCCTAAACTCTAAAATAGGTCGATTATCTGGAAAAGGGAAGCTTTCTCCGATATCCGCAATAGAAAGCTCTTCGATCGTTATGATTCCAGCGGGAAGATCTTGGGTAATTACGGTTTCTACCCTAGGAGAACTATGACCACTAGGAGTCGGAGAAACAAACTCTGATACGGGAGCAGGAGCAACTTTAGATTCGGGTTCGGATACGTCAGGTTCTTCACCTATATCACTAGTAGACGCAATGCTACCAGTAACCTCTGAAATTACTACTGGTTGAGAATCATAATATTCTACCAAAGAAGGTTCTCCTTCTTCAAGTGACCCACTTCTACCGCTATTGGGAGATACGAGGACTCGCAAGCCTTCAAAGTGACTTGGTATGTCTTCAGGAGGTTGACCTCGAAGTCTACGAGAAGTCCTCAGTAAATCAGCTACATTAACAAACTCAGGGGATTGGCCCCGAAGTCTATGGGAATGTCTCGGTAATTCAACCATAGCTAAAGACTTTTAACAACTTCACACGCAAACAAAGTAAAATCTCAATGAAAATCACCTAAAGTCTCTAAAGAACCAAACAAATTGAATCACATGCCTAAAGAATCTAAGAGATCAAACACACACAAATAGTATCTTTTCGGACCGAAAACACTAGTTGGCGATGAAATCCAATGTCGCAGAGTTCGATACAGAAATAGCGGTTGGAACAGTTACCCTGGCAACCTGCTTAATGAATAGACTGGACCAAGTTTATCCACTTAACCGTCTCGAGTGAAGAGAACCCCCCAGAAAATCCAAGTGAGTCTAGCCGACGTTTGCTCCAGGTACAGTGGGATCTTCTCGCCATCGTCACCTTAGGAAGAATACTAGAGAATATGGTCACTAAGGTTACCAACAGAATCAAATATACCTGGGGGAACAGTCTACGATCCGATACGCACGCAAGGGCAGAGTAGCAAGCTCAATCCCCTTGAAGGCTCCTCGACATAAACCGAGGTTTACCAACAAGTGACCCAGGCTCCTTGACAATGGTTAATCCGAGGTTTACCGTTTGTAATACGTGAATATCTGGCGTCGTTCCCAATGAGGAAGGATTGATTCCCACACTGGTTCGGACACGATCTCTTGCTTCTCCTTTAAGAGGAGCTTTCCCAAAGCATAGATGCAACAATTTGATTTCTCCTACCGCAAGATACAGCTACTTGTTTGTTTTACTATCTTGGAGAGTTAATTACTCCCTACTCCAAGATACTAGCCTAAGCTATGTTGGTGTATTAGAGCCCTAGAAATAAAAATTTTTCTAGATTGATTTTTAAGCGTTATTTTTATTGGTTTTTTATTAAGTTAAGAGGTGATGGAGATGAAACTTGTGGTGTAAAGACTCGACTCAAAATCACTAGAAAAATGCACTTAAGATGATTAAGTGATCTTTTCTCTTCAATGAAGTTCTAGTTAGGAAAGAGTTGGAGAATGCAAATACTTGTAAACACAAATCTTTCTTAACAAACAAATCAAAAGAAGAGTATTTGTTCGAATGCACTCAGAACGAGACAACTAGTTATTTTCACAAGAATTTCCTTTTTCATTCAAACACTCAAATGCTACCAAAACAAACTTCTTCAAAAGAGATTTTTATATTTTATAAAACATTTAAAGCTATAACTAAAGCAAATCTTGAGAAAAATATGAATAAAGCAAACTTAAGATCTACAAACTATGAAAACCTATTTGAAGTAAAAGCTCACAAAATGTCTTTTCGAGGATGTTTTACTTGGTTATAAGAAAACTAAGGACCAATTTTTCCAGAATCACAAATAAGTCAAGAACAACCAATTTTGTTTTCTTTTTGAAAATGAAAATCCAAACTTTCAATCAAAAGCTTTTCGAAGTTTTGTAAAGAGAAAACTCAAAGCGGATTCCTCAACAAGGGGAGATTTCATAAATGGTCAGACTCATAAGAAGGCTGGTAGACACTAAGGTGATCTGAAGTCCCTACAGCTTCTAAGTTCAGAGCCACTACACAACCAAATCGAAAAACAAACCCAACAAGCAAAACTCTTAGGAATTTCACCTAAAACCCTAATGCCAATGAAATTAAACCAAGGAAAGCTTTCAACAAGTCACATGCAGGTACGGGCAGAGGATAACAACTACTAAATCAACATAAAACTAATTTAAAGAGTAAAATTCACAATTTTCAAAATTTTAGCAGGGTATGCAGGTTCAGAGTTTACACAGGTGCGTGTATGCTATGTGCGCAAAGTAAAAGTGCGTACAAGTACGCACTGTGATACAAGCACAGACTGCAGACTTCTCCTAAAGTAATGAAAAGCAAAAAACAAACCTAGATCCACTAAATATACCCAAGTCCACACACAACAAGCCAAAAACAGAAACAAAAAGGCAAGTTTCTTAGGTCAAAGAAAAACGAGGAAAACAATCAAATCCCCAACGGAGTCACCATTTTGTCACGCGGAATGAGTCGATCTTGCGGACAAGATAGACCTTCCTAGAATCTAAAGAAGACCTAATGACAAGCAAACCAACCAGACACTATCTTTCTCTAAATGTGCTTTTATAAATAATGGCAAACAAGTGTGTTTAAGGCCTACCTTATGTCCAACGCATGTTTGGGGATGCCCTCGCTTCTTTGATCCAAATGAGTTCCTTTATCATGAACCTGCAAACACAAACAAGGTAAACGATTAAATAGCACCTGAAAAACTAATATTATAAAACATATTTAACATGAAAGTCAAGGAGTCCATGAAACAAATAACATGAGATACTTGTTGAGAAAAATGAGCCTGATTGTATTAATTCAAAAGAAGAATAACTTTACAACCTTTGGCTTGAGGGTGTACAAGCTCCTCTTAGGGTCCAAAAAGAAGTCTCCTCTACTTTGACAAGCTTCACTCACTCCCCAATGAAGCCAAAAAGGTATGTGATCTCTCCTCTTAAGCTCAACTAGGAAGTCTTGATTTCACCAGCATTACCCTAAAAAATGTTCAGCTTCTAACCTCCCTAGCCACAACCCAATGCCTCAATTTATAGTGCAATGGAGGGAAGTTACTAGTTCCTCCTTCAAAGGGATAGAATCCTCCTTCAAATGGATAGCTCCTCCTAACAAGGGATTAGCTCCTTCTCTTTTGGGATGCATGAACCACTTTGAAGCGAACAATCCACGTCAAAATTCCTTCTAGAATCATCTAGAATTAACCCAAAGTGAGTTTTTTAAGATGAAAATTGCGCCTTTTGAATTTCACAGGGGTACGTACCTCCCCTTTACATACAGAGCGTATAATTACGCAAGTACTTTGAACAAAGAGTGCGGGCCCGTAGGCAAAAGTGAGAGAAAGTGCAGAACCAGAGTTACATTGCTTTTTGATGTCTTTCTCTCATTTCCAAAGCTTATTTTGAAGAGTTGAGGTCTGAGACTTACTTAGGAGGCTGGTATAGGTAGTGATAGACCCATACTGACTGCAAATAATCAAGGTGACGATATTTTTGTGTAACACATCATACAAGTCAATGGTGATAAGGGTTCAAGGAAAGAAGGAAACATTGTTTATTAATTATGCAATACATATTGGACTAGTAGATGCACAAAAATTCAAGCCCATTATAATCAAATTCCAGGAAAAGAAGTGGGTCCTTGCACTAATACAAAAAGAAAGGTTAAAGGAAGTGAGAGAAAGAAATGTATCCCCAACAAAGGAATTCTTTTAGCTACTTGAAATCAATATCATCATGTTGTGTTAGATGAAGACTTCCATTACATGATAAACTGGGCAAGAGTTGGCACAGGTATCAAGTTTTGTAGAAGTATATTTTTGGGAGTATGACCTATAGGAAACTGACAAAAAGCTATAATGGTTGAACCTGGTAATTGTAGAGGTTCCAAAATTGTGGACTCCAACCAATTTAACTCATTGAATTTTCCTAGTTGGATAGCCATTCAAGTAAAAAATGTTATTAGATCTACTGACAATTTTCTCATATGCACATGTACAGGAGAAAAATGCTACTTTTCATAATATAGATTTTGTTCATCTAGCCATAAATGAATAATGCTTGAATTGAACTAACCTTATTTGGATGTACACAGTGAGTGTCATTCAAGATGTCTATGGATTCTGCTCAATAAGTTTGAGATGGATACATATGGTGTATGGAAAGTACATTCTCATAGCATTCTACTGCTACTCAACAAAATGTTTACCTTGCCACTAGTGTTGATTGAAGATACGATGAAGGTAGCAATGATTTTGGAGGCTGCATATGAATTTAATCTGGTCAAATCCATATGAATATGCTTAGTATAGATCAAATAGTTGTGTTTAAATGAAATCTTGAGATTGATGGACAAACCTATGTGTTTGAAAGACATGAATTCCAACAAGGGTGTTATGGCTTGAGCATTTTTTATTGGCTATCAGTTTTAAAATTCTAGATGCACATCAATCTCTCAATGTGCAGCCATCACGGTCATCAATTATTTTGAACATTCTAGGTGAATAGTGCCCATAACTGCATATATAACTTCCTAACCTATTTCATCTACCTAGGATGCCAAGTGGTATTACATCTTACACCTTTTTCAAAGGATAATCCACCCACCAAAACTTCTACCATGAATAGTGATTCATCAATCTATAGGTTTCACACAAGGCACATTCATGGAAGGTGCTACAACCTGGTTGGAAACTTGTTGAACCTTTTGAAGAGGTGCCTAATAACACCACAAACAAAATAAATTTTGAGCATAAGCAATAACATATACAAAAAAAAAATATGAAAATTATTCCTACTTAACAACTCCATTCATATACTCTCAATCTCTCGAAGACAACCTGGCAATCAACACACCCTCAGGCTTATAATCAAAAAAAGTTATTGATATGCCAAAGAATGGTAGCAACAATATTTGCATGGAGCACTTCACTTTCCAATACTCCATATATTACTAGATCCAGGAAGATTTCACCACATAGACAGAGACTTTAGTAGCCCCTTGCTACCTTCTTCTGTTACCCACACCATATATGCCTAGCCCTATATATTTGGAGACAACTACTTTTAGACAGAGAGCCTCACATGGAAATCAAGGTCAACTAGGTTGATTACCTACTCATTTCAGGCCCTCTCAACCACTTGATGCATTAATCATATGGTTGATATCAATGTCAAAGACATCAATAATAATAGATTTGTGCCACAATGCCTCCCAACACAAGATATCATCGGACCATATCTTCCTACCATCCCTACACCTAGTGTAGAGGAACTTCTACCTTTTCTCATTCTGAGCATGGCTCATGGAAATAGATGCTCATCACCAGGTTTCTCCCCCTCCCTAGAATATTCATCCAACTTGGATGTTATAAGAGGAACAAGGTTCCTAACTTCTCCCCCATCGGATAGAATAGCCCACTACTTTTAAGATACTCTCCAAAGGATATTTTCAGGCTCAACATTGTCATGTTTGTGATGGTGGGCAGGGATAACGAGTACTCTTCTAATCCTGGGGTGCTACTCCTCAGCATCCATAATCCTAGCTACTCCCTGAAGGACCCTTTCTGGTGTAACATCACTGTAGGGGTATTTCCTTTCAATGTACTATCTACTTCACTATTTAGAGTTTTCTCACCCTCCCTTTCTAGGTTTATTATTTGGGCTACCTCCTTTTTTAGGTTCATAAACCTTTTTATCTTTATTTATATTATTTCCTTTTTCTCCTTTACACTCAGTTTTAGATTATTTTGAATATTCTTTAGGCACTCTTTATTGTTGCTGCCAAACATTTTTCTTCCTATTCATGTGCACTGATTTTGGCCACTAGTGGACATTAATATAATTTTTTCAATTCTTTCTTCCTCTTCAGACATGTCTCCAAATATTTTGCATTAAAACTTATGTTTCCAACACCATATTTCAATTTGTATTTTACTCTTGATAGGTGGTGATGTGATAACTAAGAAGAATTCCAAGCGAGAAGGGAATTATATTGAAATATACATGCTTCAATATGTAGGTAAACTTTGGTAAAAGGGTAAGGTTAGAAATAAAGATTGAGAATTGTCTATGAGTAATAGAATATTTTTCTAGTTGTTAAACCCAAATGCATCCAACTATTTCAAGTATCAAATCCATCAATCCATGCCTGTGCTTTGATAAAATATTCATTTGAAACTTCATGTATCTATGTTTTTTCCTCTGTTAAACCTTTATTTAGCACTTACCATGTCCATTTCAAATAGATTGCCAAGATTGTGACCCTCGAGAATGGAGATAAGTTCAACAACATTCATCACATCTAGTTTTGTTTCCTTCTTTTCTGTAACAAGATGTTCCTAGAATAAACACACCATAATTCGCTGATAAAAATCTCCCTTAAGGAAAAGAAAATTTCACATAATAACTCACTACATAAGAATACACAACAATAAAATCATGCATATTCTCTTTAAATCAGTTAAATTTTCTTACTTATGAGTCATTGAAGAGTCAACACATTTCACATGCGTTTCTCTTTTACATGTTTACTTTGTCCTGCAGCATGCCTACTGGGTTTGACTATATGTCATTTCGGTGACAAGTGCTTCAGCTCATAGTTAGACTACAACATCAGTCTTGTTTATATATACAACAGGTTAGGTCTTAATTGGTGTAACCATTATCGCCCACACCTTCAGCTTTGTATTCCTCCGTCAAATCCTAAACATACAACCTCTTGAGCGTCAGATTCCTTTTGTGGAACGATGAAATCACCAGGATCCAAATTCTTGGCTTCAACCAAATGTATCAGATCATACCTACCACAACATGGTTGCACCCTTTCTCCTCCCACCCTGAACAAACCCAACCAAATGTACCAAATCGAACCTACCACAACATGGTGATGCCCTTCCTCTTCCTGCCCTGGACAAACCCAACAAAATGTACCATATTAGATCTGCCATAGCATGGCCACACCTTTTCTCCTCCTGTCATGGACAAACGCTACAACTAGAGGGAAATGAAAAGTTTTGATATTTAAAAAAAATTGATATTTTGATATGAAATGTGTGTTTTACAATGCGGCTTTTAAAGATTGGTCCTAAAAGCATGAAGCATGGAAGCAACTAGGAGTGACTTGGGAGACATGGTGGAGGCAATAAGTTTTACCATAGAGAAAAGTTTAACAAAATTTGAAAAAAATATATTTGTAGAAGACGTAAATATGTAGAAGGTTGAATATGTTGAACCATGGAAGGTTAAGTACGTAAGGTTAAGGAGTTATATGCACTTGTGTATTTATCAAAACAAAATATGTTATTTGTGCGTTCAGTGTTTTATAGTTAGTAGATTCTATGTTATAATTTTGAGTTTTTTTTAAGCCATTCTAGTTTCTTATATATGCAAGGTTTGTAAGTTATTTAAATAGATTAAATATTAGGGAGAAGTTGTAAGAGGGATTGTATTTGTTATCAATTTTTGGTGTTCATTCTACATTAGAAATATGTAATACCATGCATGTTATTAGTATAATTGATTATTATTCTACCTATGTGATTGTATTTGTACTATATTTGGGTGATCTATGCTTGTTTTTTATTCATGTGAATGATGTTAGTTATAGTGGTTTAAATGGATGCTAATAATATCATAATGAATGTGATCCCCACTATGTTGTGCTTTATTAATGGGAGTTATTGTGTGTCTCAAGTGAGACCTTCTTTCTCTATAACATGGAATACATTAGGACATTAGAAAAAAATAGGCCATATTTAGAAACGTTTCATTAAGATTTAGTCTATCATAGAACAACATACAATAATGGAAAATAATTGTCTAAAATATTTGAAATATAGTAGATGAGTTAAATTAAGGTTTAATGACTGAGGGGGTAAGGTTTAACCTATAAAATGTTTTCAAGTGACTTGAATGCTTTTAACCCTGACCCTAAATTTTCCCTAAGCTTATTTAGGGATGTTAATTATTCATGGAAATGGGTTGGGAAAGGTAGAAGGTGACATTAGGAAGAGGTGCTTGAGGAAAAAAAGTTATTTTATTGGCACTTTGGAAAAATGGAAAAGAAATGCTACATTTAGGACTTTGTTTGGCTATGTTAATGTACAATTTCTACCTCAGGAGAGATGAATTGGTTAGTAGGTCATGGTGGTAATTTAAGTAGTTAAAGACTACTCAAGTAATGTTTATGTGGATAGAGGAGATATGGTGTACTTACCCATAGGGGGTACTAAGCTCGCAATACTAAGATTGACATTTTATTTTTGGATGGAGGTGGTGTTGCAAGCCAAAGACTTTACAATTATAGAAGAACTAGACCAATTTTGGCATTAGAAGAATTAGTGACATTGTTGGGTAGAGTATATTTCTTGAGTGCATCTTCAAGGAGTTAAAAGCATATGTTATAATTGAGATAAATCCTTGCTTGGAGGGAAATGCATATTTAAAGGAGAAAGAAACTTTGTTATAATTTTTTACAGTCAAGCTACAGTCAACCTATTGCGATGGGGTCCCCTGGGTCAGTTTGGGGTTAGTTAACCCAATTTTTGTATACAGTTTTGTAAATGATATAAAGTCTCCATGATATGTGGAAGTGGAGTACGTAGATGAATAAGAGTCAAAGGGGCTTAGCCCCCTATTTTGGGTAAATTTTTGAGTCTGTTTTGAGATTCACCCATGGTCTGTAGACCATGGCATTGTATTGAAAAGTCTATAAATAGTTGAGCCTTAGTGAGTCTTAGGAGGACAAATTATAATAGATAATTGGGGACATTGAAGATTTTTTTTTTTATTGAGCGAGAGTTAAGGCAAGAAGGCTCTGCTTCCTATGCTTAAATGGAGAAGGGACGGCTCTTGTAGCTGAGTGTGCAACATGCCTAGGTAGAGTTTGTAGTTCAATGTGCAGACCCCTGCAGCTGTGTGCGTAGGGTAAGAAGAGTTTGTAATCAGTGAATTGCAGATGAATAAAGAGAATTTTCCAAAGAATTACTGAGCACTTCCATTTATATATGTTTATGTTATGCTTCCGATGAATGGCATGTTTTATGAAATAATGATTAAATTCTACATGAATTTACTGAATTTATCTTAATAATGAATGAAATGAATGCTTAGCCACTTTTATGAAGTTTCATATTATTTCTCTTTGTTTTCTAACGAATGAAGTGTTGGAAAATACTAAGGGGGGGCGGGGGCGGGGGTGAATCAGTATTCCTTAGCAATTAGTAGATTTAAATATTTTCAGAGCATCAGTTAATCTTCAATTATCATTAATGTTTATGCAGTAAAATCAGTGAATAAAATAACACAGGAGACACAAATATTTTAGGTGGAAAACCCCCTCGGGGTCGAGAACGACTAAACACTTTTCTAAAAATTATTTCATCTTCAACTCCAATTGAAAATCAAGCTCCAACTTTCTAGAATCTCGAAAATAATTCTTCTCTAGCTCCCACTGGACAGACACTCTAATGCCCTAGATTATTTAGTAGTCAACTAAACAAATGCCCCAACACCCAATGAGCTACAACTCAACCTACCACCCTAAATTTTTCATAGGATTGAACCTGTTGGTGACTTCATGCACAAGCCTAGCACCGCCCTACTACCATATAGAAGAATAAAAGTAGAATGGACTCCCGTACTAGGGAAAATGGTCCACTTTACAAAGATATAGAATGATGTAGAAGAAGAAGACACACTAGACCATAACCTGTTCTACACATATTTGGGCACTGCAACCCCAATCTTATATGTCGATAAACCAAGGGCTCTTTAACCCCTAAAAGGTTTTTTTCATATCCTAAAGAATCATGGTAAACTGATGACATCATTCCCCAGAAGTTCCACCTAAAAAACCACTCAGAACTGGCTAAAACTGGACCATACTGATTGCTCCACTATCAAGGTGCGATGCATACTAACTTCTACACTAGTCAGGTGTGATGCATACTGAAGAGGCCTTTTGTGGGGTGTGATGACCGAGAATGGACAAATGTCTGAGACAGTTTGCTAAGTGGATGCTCATGGAATCTTCTTGAAACTTCTCTAATGACACTTAGCTCTCTGAATTCGCCAAGGGATGAGTAAGAGATCCAAGAAATATCCAAGTGGAACCAAGAAAAACAAGTGGAATGACACTAATAAAAACCATAGAGGTGGCTCACACCCTTGCAGACATCTATAAATGGATCCCTCATCTGAGAGATCTGAAGGCTGGAATTTTGTAATTTGTAAGGAAGTGTTGATAGCTTGTCTTTGATAAGGAACTTTGTATTGTTGGGTGATCTTTCTTTCCATGAGGTGAAGAGGGCTTTGATGCTGGGAGGATGATGCTGGATCAAACAGCTGGGTTGTAATCCTCTCTTCTATTATTAATAAAGTTCTTTGAGTTTTCCTCCATACAATTGTGTATTTGTGAATGTTGTTATTTGTAAATGTCATTGTATGCTCATTGTATTTCTAATTTTGCAATGCTTATGATATCATAGATCGAGATGCTTTGATGGTTTTGTGTTACTTCATTTCTACAGGTGTTCTCTAAGTGGGAGAAGTAGGAGAAGAGTTGCAAGCTCTGTCAAGGAGGAGAGAAATCAAGAAAGGAGTGAAACGGAAGATCCAGGTTGGTCCCTTTGCTTCTCTCTTATCTATCATACATAGAGGAAATCACAAATTTCTTTGATTGTTTGTTTCTAGGATAGCTGCCAATCCTAGTGGGACTAGTAGATCGAAAAGACACTAGCTTTCTCGGAAACATAACCCCAACTATAACACAACCACCTAATGATGATCCTAGACCTCCTGACACTGCCTCTTCAACTCTTGGTAGATAGACACTTGTACAAATTTTAGAACGATGTTTGTACAATGACTCTATACAATGATACTTTTACAATGATTGTATGCAGTGCTTCCCACTTGAAGACTTCATGTGGTGAACTTATTGTTGTTGTTCTGCACCTTGATTTCTGCTCTTTTCATGTTACCCTTTCTCACTCTTCAAAGCATTAGATTATGCATTGAGTCTTCGCTTCATGAATATATAATACCTGCAAAAATTCTTCAAAGAAATACCCATGACATGATAATAGCAATACTTAACTCATCCTGCAGAACATATGTCAGCGATAAACAAAAACAACAATCAAAATACAAAGAAACTAATGAAATTAAGATATGAACATACATATACAGAATATAATTACACGTAGCTTACCTCTGCTGCATTGTTTTGCTACACCTTGGTCTTTTTTGCCTTAGAAAGTTTGGTCCTTTGCACCCCTTGACAACACTTGATCTAGTTTTTCTTGCCTTCTAGGAGCACCATATTTAATCTAATGTTTCTCTATGATTTCAGATCCCCAAAATGTGATCTTCAGTCTTGTATAAGGGCTCTGAGTCTTCTTTCCAATGCCACAGGTCTGACTTGATTTGGACTCTTCAAGACAAAGTTATGCCCAATCTCTCACAATGACCTAATTATGGACTAGTTCAATAGAGCGAACTTGTACGACGTACCACATGTCATTGTTTCCTCCTTCGGATCTAAAATTCGTACAAAGAAAACTAAAGTTCATGCATTTCCTGCCACTTTTTATGGAATTGCAATCCTCTTCTTTGAGAGAGAGTTATGACGATTTTCCCAAGGTCACTTCTTTGAGATAAAATTCGATAGCCTACAAAAACCCTAACTTCCATAGATCATATCTCTGAGAATATAGTGACACAAGATCTAAAATACAGTCATGATGTTCATCAGGATTGCAAATCAAATGGGTTTTAATTTCCAAATCTAAGACTTTATAGAAATTAAGTTATAGCAAAAATTCCTTGATCGCTACATTTGGAGGATATATGAGATTTCTTTTTATAGAGTTGAGTGGGGCTTATATAGAGAATGTTCGAGGGATTTTAGGAGCTTAAAAGATTATTAATTATTGACTATTCAATGACCAAAACCAATTATGAGTGCCATGCCACTAACCCATAGGGTTTTAGCCCACTAACTGGGGTTACTAACTTCAAACATAAATATCTCTCAAACTATGAAGAGTTACTTGGAGTGCCATATCTTAACGGAAACCTCTCGACGAGTAGAATCTATCTAGAAGATCGTTGACTCAAAATAGAGTAAGTTGTCAAGTCAAAATTCAGTTGCAAGATCATGGTAGCCCCTGGTGTTGCTTGGGTTGACATCAATGACAACCTCAGATCATCTTGATCATCTTTAGATAAAAAATCTCCCCCTTTGGCATTAATGGAAACACAAGTACACCCCGTGTGATCAGGGCACTTGTTCCTACTGCCTTCTCTCCCCCTTTGACATCAATGGCAAAGGGTAACTCCCCTTGAAACACAACCACCCTACAAACCTGTACACACTTCCACTCCCCCTTTATTTTTTGAATAAGGAAAATCTAATGAGAACTTGGGAGAATCCCAAGCTTCTTGTGAAGATATTCAAATGCTTCACGAGGTAAAGGTTTAGTGAAGATATCAGCGATTTGTTCTTTTGTACCAACATATTCAAGTCTGATATTCTTTTCAGTTACTTGTTCTCCAACAAAATGATTTTATCGGAATGTGTTTTGTTTTTGAATGCATGACGGGATTCTTGGAGATGCTGATGGCACTGGTGTTATCACAGAAGATGGGAATAGGATCACTGAATTGTACTCGAAGATCTTATAAAGTTTGTTTCATCCAAAGGACTTGAGTACAATAAGTTGTCACTGCAATGTATTCTTCTTCTGCTATAGATAACGAGATTGAGGTTTGCTTTTTGCTCAACCATGATATGAGGCAACCACCTAGATAGAATGCTGCTCCACTAGTACTCTTATGATCATCAATGCTTCCTACTCATCTGCATCTGCAAAGGCTTGAACAATGAGATTGTTTCCCTTGGGATACCACAAGCCATATTCTGTTGTGCCCTTCATATACCGAAGAATTCTTTTGACGGCAACAATATGTGATTCTTTTGGTGCTACTTGGAATCTTGCTACTTTTCCAACTGTTTGCATAACATCTGGTCGGGAGGTTGTTACATTTACAAGAGTACCAATCATAGATGTGTACAAACTCTGATCCACATCCTTAGATGAGTTGTCTATGCTCAATTTGCAACCTGTTACCATCAGATTAAGGACAGGTTTGCAATCTTCCATTTTGAATTTCTTGAGCATTTCCTTGATGTACTTGGCTTGACATATAAATATTCCTTTCTCTTCTTAAGATATTTGAATCCCTAAGAAGTATTTCAACTCACCAAGTAAATACATCTCAAACTCAATTTTCATCTTTGTAGTAAAGTTCTTACTTAGTCGATCATCATTGCTACTAAAGATTATATCATCCACATATACCTCAACGATTGTTAAATTATCCTTATCTATTTGTACATAAAGATTTCTATCAACAATACCTTTCTTGAACCCTTGTTGACATATATATCCATCAATATGAGCATACGATGCTCTGGGAGCCTACTTGAGACCATACAAAGCCTTATTTTAACCTACAAACATAGTCTTGATTTTTTGATAGTAGAAAACCTTTAGGTTGTTTGTTGTAAACTTCTTCTAATTCTCCATTCAGAAATGTTGTCTTAACATCCATTTGGTAGACTTTTATTTTTCTTGAGCATGCATAGGTGAGAAACATCTAGTTGGCTTCCATTTTGGCAAATGGTGCAAATGTTTCATTGAAATCAATTCCTTTCGCTTGTGCATAGCCTTTGCAAACCAATCTTGCTTTGTTTCTGGTAACCTGTCCATCTTCATTCAATTTGTTCTTGAACACCCATTTAGTCCAAATGACATTTTTATCTTTTGTTCGTGGAACTAGTTCCCAGGTGTTATTCTTCTCAATTTGATCCAATTCTTCATTCGTAACTGCTACCCAATGTTCATTCTGGCTGGCTTCCTCAAAACTACTAGGATCAAAGGTTATTAGAAAATCAACGTGAGCTTGTTATGAGGAACAAAGTTGTGGACCTTTTCTTGTTCCAATTCCTTCATTTATGTCACCAATGATTTGATTTGATGGATGGTTCTTTTGAATCCATTCTTCTATTCTCTTTGGAGAAGTTTCTTGTTGTTGTTCTTGTATATGTTGTTGATCATTATTTACTTCTGCCTGGTTGACAGTTGCTTCTTGTTCTAGAATTTTCTTTGTACCTTTCTTAGCCTCTGTGTCAAGCTTCAAAGATTCTATATCCTCATCATTATTCGTTAGAACATTATCTTCGTCAAATGTAACATTTATGCTCTCCACTATCAGTTTTCGTCTTAGATTATAGAATGTATATGCCTTTCTTTTGCATGAGTAACCAACAAAGATACCTTCATCAACACGTGATTCAAACTTACCCAACTTTTGATCTTCTCTTTTGATATAATGTTTTCTTCTAAATATTCTGAAATGTTTTACATTAGCTAGTTTTCCTTTCCATAATTCATATGGGGTGTTATTCCAATTATTTCTGAGAAGACTTCTGTTGATAATGAATATTTTCGTATCAATTCCTTGAACCCAGATTTTTTCATCTAATGTTGAGTCCTTCAGCATTTTTCTACCCATTTCCTATACGGTTTTGTTCTTTCTTTCAGCAACTCCATTTTGTTGAGGTGTTCATGCTATTGAAAATTGTCTTTTTATTCCATTTTCGTCACAATATTTCTAAAATAATTTGGAAGTGAATTCTCCACCATTATCTGATCTTAGAAACTTTATTTTTAAATCAGTTTCATTTTCGACCAACTCCTTATAGATCTTAAAGAACTGAAATGCTTCAGATTTTTCTTTAGGAAATTAATGGTTGTCATCCTAGTATAGTCATCTATCATTAACATGAAATATAATTCTCCATCTAAGCCTTTTGTTCCCATAGGACCACATAGATCAGTATGTATCAATTCCAATGGATGTGATGCAAAGTGTTATTTTGTTTTAAATTTGCATTTTGTCTGCTTGTCTTGCTGACAGGACTCACATAGTGTGTTGGAAGGTTTTGAGATTTTGGGCATTTCTCGTACTTATTCCTTTTTGCTTATCCTGACAAGATTGTCAAATTTTATGTGACCCATTTGTTTGTACCATAACCTGTTTTCATCTTCTTTAGCTAATATACATGCTTTAGTTGCTTCATCCATAACATATATTTTGTTTGGAGCTCGACTTGTTGTAGCCACAATTTTACCATTCCTCGTACTTCTTCCTTCCTTTTTGAGATTTTGGGAATTTCTCGTACTTCTTCCTCGTATGTTGTTTTGAGATTTTGGGAATTTTTCATACTTCTTCCTTTTTTCTTATCCTAACAAGATTGTCAAAGTTTATGTGACCCATTTGTTTGTACCATAACCAGTTTTCATCTTCTTTAGCTAGTAGACATGGTTTAGTTGCTTCATCCAGAACATATATGTTGTTTGGAGATTGACTTGTTATAGCCACAATTTTACCATTCCTACCTTTCCTAATTTCACATTTTGTGGAGTTGAATAGCATTATGTGTCCTTGATCAAACTTTTGTCCAACACTGAGCAGATTCTGATTCATGTTCTCAACTGATAGAACATTCTTGGCTAGAGCATCTTTGCTTCCGACACTGACGGTACCTGATCCTATAACATTTGAAGATCCATCATTTCCAAAGGACATGATTCCATCCTTCTTCTATTTTAGAGATACAAATTTCTTTCTATCTCCAGTCATATGCGTTGAGAAACCGTTATCAACATACCACACATCTTTCTTGTTTTAAGCCTTGAGAGCTAGAGTACAATTATCAGTTTTATTCTTCTTCCATTTTCGTTCGTTCTGTGGCTTCAAAGATTCTCCTGGAGGATTTTCAAGTCTGCAATCTCCGGCTATGTGTCCAAAGTTTTAACATTTGTAGCATTCAATATTACTTCTTAAATGTTCAAATATATTGATGTTTTTTTAGCTTTGGGAGGTTCATATTTGATAGATCTCCAGGAATTGTATTGGTTCCTAGGGTACGTGCGACATTCTATAGCTTTATGACCAATTTTTTCACATGAATAACAATAGCCATGAAAAATATGTTGGTACTTGCATGGAAATCTTCATTGGGGATTTGTCTTCCAAGGTTGTTCCTGTGAATCTTGTCCAATGAAGTCTACATGCTCGTCAGATCTCATACATTCATTGTATTTTGTTGTAGAAGGTCCTACTTCTTCTTCTTTGTAATTGAGGCCAGTTCTTCTGTTGTAAGATTGTTGATTGTTGATGAGTTCTTCCAACGCCGTTGAGTTGCTGGCATAGTTTTGGACAGTTTTTCCCTTCTTCACTTCCTTACATAGCGAGACTACTTCAGCTTCTAATGCTTCCCTTTCTCGGTTTCTTTCTTCCAACCTCTTTTGAAGTGACTCTTCAATACATTTGTCTTCTTCAACTTCAATTTTGAGACCTCGAACTGGTTCTTCAAGAGTGTTGGAATGGATCTTCTCTGCCTTGAGCTCTTTTATAAGCTTGATTGCCTCCTTAGAAAATTCTTCTATGGTCAACCCTTCTTCTTCATTGTTTAATATCTCTTGTTTATTATGATTGGCCATAAACAATACTCTCTCATTGACTTCTTCTTCACTGTCACTGTCTTCATCGGATGATGATTTATCTTCTTTAGAGATAAAGTTCCTTTTGAATCCTTTCTTCTTGCCTTGCTTATTGAATTTCTTAGAGCCTTTCTTTCCTTTTGAGTTTCCATCACTTCTGTTCAGACATTTTGTTGTGAAATGCCCAACCTCACCACAACCAAAAAATATCAATGGAAGTTTACCTCTGAATTTTCCCTTACCAATTTTTAGTTTTCTCATAAAGTAAGCATATTCTCCTTCTCAAAAACATTCTTCATCATCTTCCTTTCGTTCACACTTGCAGGTGCAGGTGAAAGTGTAGGTCTTTGCCTTTGAAGGTTGTTGGTCCTTATTGGTTTTCTTAGATGCAGTGAACGAAGTTTCTAGATGCGAAGTACCCTCTTCTTCATCAAGTCTCATTTCGTATGCTATGAGAACTCCATGCAATTCCTCTTTGCTGAGTTTGTCCAGATTTCCACTGTATTCTAAGATCGATACCAATGGGTTGAATCTTCCTAGTAACATTCTAAGAATCTTATGTACAATAGTCTTCTCATCAACAGGCTCTCCCAATCCTTCTAGAGTGTTGGTTATTTCATCAATGTGTTGGAAGTATGCACCAATGTTGTCATCTTCTTTCATTCTGAGTTACTCAAAATTTTCTCTGTAGATTTGAAGCTTTGCTTCTTTGACATTTAAGTCACCTACATATATATTCTCAAGCTTGTCCCATATATTTTTTGTGATTTTTGTTAAACAGACATGGTTAACGAGAAATAGTTAGAAAGATAAAGCATGCATTGTATTTTTTATTTACAAATGATGTATATTTATGGTACATTATGTGACCGTTGGGATTCACATCCCAAGGTCTCTTGGACTGCTTTGTCCATTCGGCTTCCACGCTAACCCTTTAGGATTAGGTGTCCAACATTCCCCCCCTTAATCCGAAGGGTTATGTATGAGTCCAAGAAAAAGAGTTGTAATACAAAATGTGCAATAATGCATGGCAGCACTAGGCTGAATGTGCTCTATGAAATGTTGGTAAAAAACGGCGGTGGTTTAAGGATAGCCACCAACACTGGAACGCTTAGTGCAGTTCCCGGAACTCTTCCAAAATCGTAAGAAGCTGTAAGTCTTCTGCTAGAGGAAGTGATCCTATTTTTTTAAAGAGGGAAACCTTCAACCATAAAAGGGAGGCCTCACCCCGCATAAAAGGTAAAACTTCAACCTGTAAAAGGGAAGTCTCAACCTGTGATGGTTTAAGGATGACCAACAACTCTGGAATGCTTATGCAATTCTTGGAACTCTTCCAAAGTTGGCAAGAAGTTGGAGTCTTTTGCTAGAGGAAGTGTCCCATATCGCCAACTGATGGCATGCTCACGGGCATATTTGTCTCTGGCTACAACTCTGAAATTGGTGTGGCAAGTTGTGGCTCAGGCTCGCTTGATGTGGCTTTGAAGCTTGTAGATGACCATCATTTCCCCCCCTGTCAG
>APFE030757579.1:28224-63718 GCA_000404065.3 Pinus taeda | reverse complement strand
AATTCAATGTTTTCTTGTACATTTTTCAAACAGATTTGAATGTCTGCAACAATGGCTTTATCAATCATAATTGTATTGTCCATGGTAGAGTGTATTAGAGTATTCAATAATTCTAATACAATACCCATTCTATCCATGATCTCAGCTTATAGCATATAATGCTGTAAAAAGTTCCAAAATGTAACGCTGTCAACAAAATCAACCTGTTGTAACAATACTATGTAAAAAGGGTCTGAAAGTATGCCAAGTATGAAAATCAAAGTGCTGCAAACGAGACTGTAAACTGCCTGAAAACTGAAAATGTATAAACTAGCAACCATCCATCATCCTGAAAATAATCAAAAACCTTATTTTATTATGAGATGCCACCTTCCTCTTGTTACTACTCTACTTGCTAATTTTTTCTCAGCGTGCTGATCGATTCTGTATACAATGTGAGAACTTTTTCTTCTTTATATATATAAATCCAAAAAGAATTCCATCGTTTGAATTATAAAATCATCTTCATAATTGTCATTTGATCTGTGATAACTTCAATTACAGCTCGGACAAGGAAAAAGAACACTCATATACAAGCTCGAACTTGCAGCAATCTTAGAATCTGTGATAGAAAATAGAACTCGGACCTGTATTAGTCATAGTAAAAAGTCGGACCTGTATTAGTCATAGTAAAAAGGAATAGAATCCCTTTTTTGAAGTTGTCATCATCGTTGAATTGTGGAAGCATTCCTTTTTTCGGTGAAGTCCAACCATTTGAGGCTCAGACCTATCACATAAATATCGAAAGCACTGTCTTGATTTCAGGGATAATTTCTGAAGCCTGGATCTATTGTTTTTTTTTTTTTGGCTCGGTCTAGATGTAGAAGGAATTTCGGTCAAATTGAAATCTCCATTTCTCTTAACCCAAGCTGTGCATGTTCTTCTCATGGAGCACATGCAATGGAATCCAACAGATCAGTAGATGCTTCTATTTGCAGGAAATAAACTCAGAATCAGGCTTATTTCTCCAGCTACAACGTATACAAGGATTCAACTCTTTATTTGGTTTTCCAAATACATGGAAACATGGTGAACGAAGGCCTGGTTTCATTCACTAAACCTTATATTAAAAGATACGGTCAGAAATAAATCATTCCTACCCTGTTCTCCAAGCCCTCAGCGTACTTTAGCTGACCTTATTATAGAGAGAATCCGAGAGAAAAATGCTGCAGTTGCTTCAGAAGAATGACCCATTCCCCCACTGGATAATGGAATTGTTGATGTTTATAAAGGAGTGGGTACTTGCCTGAGCTGGGTTGCAAGTAATACATTCATAACTTTGCATGCATTAGACTCTTCGTTTTGAATTATTTTTTTTTGTGAGAATCATATGAGATGGTATTTGGATGAGAATCGAAGCAAAGACAAATAGAACTCACTTAAGCGTTTAGAGTCTGAAATGCCGACATCGCAACAGCATACTTGTGTTAAGCTAGTAGAGCTAAAGGCACAGATTATTAAGAAAATTGGGGTTCAGAGAACTGATAAATATTTTGGGCACTTGGGCAAGCTCTTTAGTCAGAAGCTTCCAAAGGTTGAGTTTGACAAGCTTTGCTATTTGACTCTTGGAAAGGAAAATATTGGCCTTCACAATCAACTCATATGGTCTATTTTTAAAAAATGCATACCAGTCGCATGTTCTTGAACCAGTTAGGGTCACCTCCTTGGTGGTTGGGGAAGGCATTCCATCTCAGATTCGCGTTCTCTGGTTTGGAACCTTTATAGCCTTACAACAGATCCTTGGACAATTTATTCATCAAAGCGGAGAAGCAGCAACAGAAATCATTATTACAAACATTATTCCAGCGAGTGCATAGCAGCTTAGAAACATTTAGAAGCCTATGAATTTAAACATTATGGTGAGCGCATAGCAGGCATATCAGGCCTCAGACAATAGCCAACAGAATACCCATGAGCAGCAGCATCAACGACAGCAACATTCATTTCTGAGCACCGATTACGGGAGAGTGCAGGAAGCAATACGAGAGCTGGAAGAGCAGCCTCTCCATAATTTCTTCGATGAGTGACCCAGATCAAGAAATCCATGGGCTACCTACGTAGAAGAGGAAGCGTCGAACCGTAGCTCCTCAACAACCCAGCTCTCCATATCGATTCCTGTGCCGTCCTCTAATTTCTCAACAGCGAACACCAGTTCATCTCCTCGTCGCAAATTATCTCTCACTTCTCTGAAATTATCTATGTCTGGGGATGGTAGCGATCATGTAGTGCGCACATCAGTTACGTTGACAGATAGTGTGAATTGTGAACCCGGACACGGTGTGTAGAGAGGGCAAAACTATGGAGGACAGCGCTGACGAGTTTCCAGGGCCTGGAAAAGTCAGATAAATTGTTGCAAATACACAGGGCATATAAAAATAGCTCACAACGGTTTGAGAGAAAAGCTCAGATGGACAGAAAAGGTTGGTTTACAGGTCAGTGCACAGATCTTAGACCAATCACTCTTTAAGGCAGAAATGATTATCACGCATAGGATGGGTCAGGGATGGCAACGTAGGAATTCACCTACCGCGAATTCACCTACTGCTCTGAGCATTTTTCATGCCAAGCTGAGAATGGCGGCCAAATAATAGATGGCAGCACTGAAGTGCACACAAATTCCACAAAACTAGTGGCTCACACAAGATTTTAGCAGGTTAGGAAGGAATTTTCTCTGATACCATGTTAAACAGACATGGTTAACGAGAAACAGATAGAAAGATAAAGCATGCATTGTATTTTTTATTTACAAATGATGTATATTTATGGTACATTATGTGACCGTTGGGATTCACATCCCAAGGTCTCTTGGACTGCTTTGTCCATTCGGCTTCCACGCTAACCCTTTAGGATTAGGTGTCCAACAATTTTACAACCCAACACCTTATGATAAGAAGATTCGATAAGTCCACTAATAATAATATTCTTTGCTTTTTCATCATTTACCAAATTCTTCTTACCTTGTTCATCCGCAGTTGGTAAAAAGCCATTTTGAACAGTGTCCCATACTTTGTAACCTTGTGCTAAGAGATAGATCTCCATTCTTCCTTTCAAGAGTGCATAATTATTTTCATTGAATAGAGGTACACCATTCTTGGTATGCTCCATGATCTCCTTCCAGTTGCTAAACTGCTATTTAAGGAGCCAAGCTCCGATACCAATTGTTGGAAAATACTGAGGGGGGGGGGGGGAATCAGTATTCCTTAGCAATTATAACTTTTAAATCTTTTCAAAGCATTAGTTAATCTACAATTATCATTAATGTTTATGCAGTAACAATAGTGAATAAAAGAACACAGAAGGCACAAAAATTTTAGGTGGAAAACCCCCTCCGCGTTAAAAACCGCCGAACACTTTTCTAATAATTCTTTAATCTTCAACTCCAATCAAAAAGCAAGCTCCAATTTCCTAGAATCTAGAAAAGCATTCCTCTCCAGCTCCTACTGGATGGATGTTCCAACACTTGCGATTCTTCAGTAGTCAACTGAACATATGCCCCAACACCCAATGCTCTACAACTCACCCTAGCACCATCCTACCACCCTATAGAAGAATAAGAGAAGAATGGACTCCCATACCAGGGAAAATGGTCCACTTTACAATGATATAGAGTGATGTAGAAGAAGAAGTCACACTAGACCATAACCCCAACTATGACACAAGCACCTAATGATGATCCTAGACCTCCCGACACTACCTCTTCAACTATTGGCAGATAGACACTTGTACAACTTTTACAATGATGCTTTTACAATGACACTGTACAATGATACTTTAACAATGATTGTATGCAGTGCTTCTCACTTGAAGACTTCATGTGGTGAAATTCTTGTTGCTACTTTGCACTTTGATTGTTTCTCTTGTCATGCTACCCTTTCTCACTCTTCAAAACATTATATTATGCATTGAGTCTTCTCTTGATGAATATATAATACCTACAAAAAGTCTTCAAAGAAATACCCATGACATGATAATAGAAAAGCTTACCTCATCCTATAGAACATATGTTAGTGCTAAACAAAACCAACAAATTAGAATAAAAAGAAACTAATGAAATTAAGAGATGAACATACATATATAGAAGATACTTACTTGTAGCTTACCTTTGCTGCATCATTTTGTTGTACCTTTCTCTTTGCTGCCCTAGAAAGTCTAGTCCTTTGCACCCCTTGACAACACTTGATCTAGTTTTTCTTTTCTTCTAGGAGCACGATCTTCAATCTAATGTATCTTTGTGAATTTAGATCACCAACATGTGATATTCGGTTCTGTAGAATCCCTCTAAGTCTTCGTTCCAATGTCGTAGGTCTGATCCGATTTGGACTCTTCAAGACAAAGTTATACCCAATCTCTCACAAAGACATAATTATGGACTAGTTCAGTCGAGCGAACATGTACAAAATACCATGTGTCATTGTTTCCTCCTTCAGCTCTGAAATTGATACACAGAAAAAAAAAAGTCTGTGCACTCCTCTTTTTACAAAATTCCAATCCTCTTCTCTGAGAGAGAGTTATGATGATTTTCCCAAGGTCACTTCCTTGAGATGAAATTCGATAGGCTGAAAAAACCCTAACTTCCATAGATAATATATCCGAAAATGTATTGAACCAAGATCTGAAATTTTGTCACAACGTTCATCAGGATTGTGATTCAAATGGGTTTTAATTTTAGAATCTAATACGTTGCAGAAATGAAGTTCTAGTGAAAATGCCATGATCACTACATTTGGAGGATATATGAGATTTATTTTTATAGAGTTGAGAGGGGCTTCTATAGAGAATGTTGGAGGGATTTTAGGAGCTTAAAAAATTATTTATTATTGACTATTCAATGACCAAAACCAATTATGAGTTCCATGCCACAACCCAATAGGGTTTTAGCCCACTAACTGGGTTACTAACTTTAAACATGAATATCTCTCAAATCGTGAAGAATTACTTGGCATGCCATATGTCAACGGAAACCTCTCGACGAGTAGAATCTATCTAGAAGATCCCTGACTCAAAATAGAGTGAGTTTTCAAGTCAGAATTCCCTTGAAATATTAGGGTAGCTACTAGTTCTTCTTGGGTTGACATAAATGACAACCTCAGATCATCTTTAGATCAACATGAAGTAGATCTACATGAACTCCAATCTAGGGTTACGTTTTGATGTGCGAAAGTAGGTAAATCAACTATTTAAGGTCGGCAAGGATTGGTCGTGGACCCACATGAAGTTTTGAAGGCTGCTTTAACCTAGTAACAATAATGATCCCTAGAAGTCTATCGATCTAAAGGAAGGAAGATGCAATGCACGAGAAGACATCACAGTATTCTTCGGATGCAGAAACTTGGTTCCTCCATCCACCAATACTACTTTGGGTGAGACTGCAACCCCCACTATATAGGATTTTTCCAAAAGAGCCAGTAGTGTAGGGTTTTTTTGGTTGCCACAACTAACTCTGAACCTGGGTCAGGACCCCCTATGCCAACAAATGGTTCTGTTGCCGGGACCATGATTTTCTTAAAGAGATGTGTGATGTTGCATCATTGGAATCCAACTAAGAAAGAGATTGAAAAGTGGTTAGATCAGAAGGTTCATGAGTTTGTGGCTTAATAAAATAAGAATCCACACCTATCGAAGGAGGATTGGTTGAATAGATATTTTTATATAGAGGTACACAAAATCTTCTTCTTCACTTTCCTAATTGAACTATACGATTAGTTAGATAAACTAACAGACATTCAAGGAAGGTGGAAGCTCGATAGTCATATAGTGTTGACTTCAAAATTGGTGCGATGACTAGAGGCCTCTAAAAGCAAGATCACGGGGGTTGTCGATCATTGCCTTGATCGAATTCTAAGAGGATTTTTTACAGAATTTGCAGTTGACACCTCGATCAGCTATAGCAAAGTAGAGCGAATACTCTTTAAGGGAACGCGAGGTAAGTATTTAAGGTCATTGAATACATGGATTAAAATTATATTATGTGAAAAGTGGGTAATGATATTACCTTGATATTCAGAGCTACGCAAAGCGGAAGCTTCTTTATAAATTGTGAGGATTGGACCTCCTTCAAGTGACGATGAAGGGGCAGTGCAGACTACGCCACGAAGTGTTGTTCAACTAATAACTCAGGATATTCCTAGAAAAAATCATCCGTCGACTCCACCTCCACCATCACCACCACCTCATACTCCTTCACCTACACCTCCACCTCCATCGCCTCCATTCAAGATGGCGAACGTAATGAAGATGTTGATTTTCAAGGGCATAGGAAGTGAAGACCCAGAGAAGTTCTAGTTTGTGGAAAATGTTGTATGGAAATCGCAGCAAATCACTGATGATAATATAAAGAAGGTGTAGTTGGTTACCACCTTGTAGGATCTTGCGCTAACCTAGTACATTAAGTATTATGCTAACAATCCTCATGCGTCGCTAGCAAAAACTCAGATGGCTTTGAACAAAGAGTTTAGTAAGCCTAAATTTTACTTGCAATCAGTGATTAAATTTAAAGAGGTCATGATGAAGGTTAAAGAGACACATTGGGACTTTGATCAGAGGTTGAAGTACTAGATCAGATAGACTAACATGCAAATCTCAGATAGCGAGCATCGTGACTAGTTTATCACGTCTCTTTTTCCCCATTTGAGAATTTCTCTATCACATCAGAAGATAGTAACACATGAAAAGGTCATGGATATCATGATGTTGTTGCATGCATCACCTATTCAAGATACAAACCTAGGGGTACAACAAATCCACTCACAGTTAGCAAGCCTACACCTAGAATTACATATTTTGAAGAAAGACAAGGGGAATAAGCTAGATGTGCATGCAAAAGTTTGGTGTTTGAAGTGCAAGAGCCACGGGCATGATAAAGATCATTATCCCATGTACACGACTTATATTACAGGGGGGGTCCAATCCCCCTGAAGCTAGAAGCCCCAGTAGGGACGTGCATGGGTGTTGTGTTATGCTGTACTATTTTTCAAGTTATTGGGCAACATGCGACGGATAACTACCACTTGCTTCAAAAGTTTGTTCAAACACCTCAACAGTTGTTCTATAATTTCTGCAAGTCTGTGGGCCATGATGAGTGCCACTGTTGAAGCTATGAGGTGATGATGGAAAGATCCCCTACTTACCGTATGCAAGTAGAGACTCAGCCTCTAGATCAAGGCATTGGAAGAGCGTGCAGAGGTTTTCAGGCCTGAGGAGGAGGTTGAGGAGGAGGACCTAGTAGAGGTCGTGGTCAGATTATGTGCTACAATTATGAACATTTGAGGCACTTTGTGCAAGATTGCCTGAATCCTACACACCCTTCGTGTCAATACTATAGACGATTTAACCATGCTATAGAAGAATGTCTATTGTTAATAGCTAAGAAAACACAACCTCAATAGAATTTACAAATGATGAGGGTTGATCCCCATGACTAGGATCAAAGTGTTAATATTGTGTTAAGAAGTGGAATGATGACTGGCGCTGGAAAAGGTAAACAAGTTGAGGAATATGGATGGTTTTGTAAAGCTCCTAAGAAAGAAGTAGCCTTTTATCTTAAGCGTGGTAAGGAAACATTTATGGAAGCAAAGTGGAGCTTCGTTGAGGCCTCCACCTCAGGAAACCAAGGAAGGACACTAAAGACAAGTACAATGCAAGACGTTGGCCCTTATGTGCTTACTATGATTTTGGAGACCAGAACGAAGCTATTGCGTGATAGCAAGGTTGTGGAGGGACTACAGGAATTAGTAAATAAATGCGCTAGTAAAGAAAAGGTTCCTGATGAGCACCACGTGGTTAGAAAGATTGGTAAGAATAAGACATGAACAGGGCAAGGGATTTGGCTAACAATGTAGATAAGTGATTATGAAATGGACTAGGTCATATTGGATCTGGGGTTTGATGTAAATGTTCTACCGAAACTGACATTGGAAAGGATGGGGAGACATGCGCTACAGTGGTCTCTAATTCAACTCAGGATGGAAAGCCAACAGAAAATCATCCCCATAGGATGCTTATATGGAGTAAAGGTTGATATTGATGGTGTGAGTGCAGTAGATGACTTTGAAGTTATAGAATTTTTGATGACAATAATCTCTACCCTGCACCCATAGCAATGGACTAGGCTATTGACATGAACGTGGTCATTAATCTGAGGAAGAGGACAACGTCATTTGAAAGAAAGTTGCTTAGGGTTATAGTGCCACTGGATCCTATAGAAGGAGCATGCTATACTGAACCAATCCGTGATTATGTAGAAAGTGATGATGAGATAGATAAAATTTACAAGATAACTCCACGAGATCAAGATTGGATCAATCCAATGGCACATGGATAGATTACATGGGACCGGGAAAGTTCTTGTACCTCTGATTCAAATGAGGAATTAGATCATTGGGAAAACCACTTACATGAAGTGTCTACATTGTGAAGCAATATGAAGTTGTTGTGCCGTGTTTCGTCAAAGGTAAGAAAGTTACCTTATTATGATTGTTTAACTGATGTAGATATGCTTTTAGATGAATTTCAGCATGAAGTCCCTGAGGACCATCGCTTTCAAGCCTTGGAATTGGCATTGTGCGTTATGCTCACATTGTTACACATCATTTTATCACTGTCCTAGTACTCCCCATTCCACATTCCCAGAGGACCTCTACAGTGACCCTCATGTGGTTTCCCTTCATGAAGGAACTCCCATTATGTCCCTCTTCATGAGTAGAACATTTCCCTTTTACATCATTTCCCAAGAACCTTCCTTTTGCCCTAGTTTACAAGACCGACGTTAATGACCATTTCATCCCCTGTACCGATCTCTGGAGTTTAACATTGGGACTAGCACTGATCAGCACTACCGAGCCTTGTCTTAGTCAGGCCGATCCTCTTTTGGCAAGTTTTTTAAATGTGGAGCAGAAGCTTCTAAGTCTAGAAGCTTCATAATGGAAGTCTAGTAAATGGGTGGGCTAGATGGAGTTGAGGAAGTCAATTTAGGTTCCTTTCCCCTATTAGGATGGAACAAACCTAAGATATAAGGTCTCTCCCATGATAAGAGGAACCGTCTCTCCTCCATCAAAGCTATATAATCCCCTTCTTTCCCAAGTTGAACTAGTTTTTGGATGTAGTTTTAGTATTTGTATTTTTGGAGCTTGAATAATCAACAAGACATCTATAGCTTGTAGGTTTCTAGTGTATGTTTGAGGGAGAATAGCATGCTTGGTGTGGTTTTAGACTAAATGGAAGAGGCCTTACAACTTCTGTTTTTGAGGCTATCTATGAGATGCTAGCAGAAGGGTGGGAACCTGAATATGTCAGAGGAGACCAGCAACGTCAAGCCATTGGTTGTAATCTCTTTCTGAATTTATATGAATACAACTATTGATTGATTTCCTACATTGATGTGTTATCTTACATTCTATGGCTTAATTTTCGTTGGCATGTTAAGTAAAAAAAATACAATATTGTATGTTATCACGTTTGTTGTTGTTATTTTTTTCTTGTTTCAGGTATTCGAAGGAAGGAAATGGAAAATAACTGGAGTGAGGAAGTAGGATCACCACCAAGAAGAATAGAGTTCTAAGAGGTAGGCCCTCTTGTTTGATTCTAGCTTAAGGGGATTTTCTATAGATTGTTTATTTGTGTCTAGACCTGCTCTATTGCACTAGAGGAATTGTTTATGTCTGCACTAAGAATTTACCAGCACCACAAATTGGCAATTCCGCTGGGGAGCCAATCCTTCTGTTTAATAGATTGTCATTTTAAGGTTTTGTGTGAACTTTTATAATATCACCATTTCCCTTTAGTTTTCTCTCCTTTGCCTGGTTTACTACTCTGAGTCTGAAATTTACATTGGCAGGTCTCATTTTGGCTTTTGAAAATTTTTACTTTTTTCTTGAAATCCTCGATCTATGATCTTTTTGGCCAAACAATCACACCAATCGGGCCTATCAACGCTAGTTGTAGTCTGTCTAGTTGCGTCGGTCATGCCGATCAGTGCTAGTTGTCAGTTTGGAAGTCACTCTGATTCCTATAGGTGAAGCTCAGGCTTTCTCCTAGATCATAACTAGTGTGTCTTGCCCTCTTAATTTTTGCCTCTTAGCTTGTTTTTCCTATGTTCTCCATGACTGGAAAGCTTCAATAGCTTGGTTTGTGTGCTTGTTTGTTTTGCCTTCACTTTACTTGATTTTTTGATCCTTTGGATGGTTTATGGCCCTAGGGCATCTAGGTCACTGTCCATTTAGCTGTTTGTGTGCTTAGCAAGTTAAGTTGTTGGTTAGTTGCTCCTTTGAATTTTGTTTTTTTCCTTTTATTGCATTGATTTCAATTAAACAAGTTTGAAAAGTTTCGTTTGTTCTTCTCTTGATTAAGCATCTCTTTTCACGCAGAGATCACATTGCTCGTCTTGTTCCTGATTGAATCATTGTGTCATTAGTTTGGAAGGATTCCTCTTTTCATGCTTTCCATTTGATTGATGTTGATTGTTTTGAAATTTTTTTATTAAAGTGTTTGTGAAAGATTCATTTTATCATTCCATTGAAAATACATAATTCTAGTTTGCTGAATCAATATGTTACATTAGCTAGCATCACTGAAGACAAGTTTCATCATCATTTGCATTTGAAAAGAAATGAATTATCTTTACTGTTGAAAGTACTAGTTGAAGTGCATTTGGTGAGATGTTTTAGTGCATTTAGGAGATTTATTAGTGAAATATTTCATTCTTTGGTTGTTGCATTGATTGTGTGTTCTCTATCTCTCAATTAGTGTTAACTTTCATCGAAGACGAAGATTTCTTTTTTCATATAGCGACATGTAGGATTTTTTTTAGATGACATTTGTAGGGCCTTGTAATTGAAACCTAATTCAAGATCAACAGTTAAAATCTATTGAACTAGCCTAAGGAAGCATTGAAAATTAATGCTCATATTTAGGGGTCAACACTAGAGATGTGGTCTGGTGTCTTTAAACCTAGCAGTTGTCGTTCTCTTCAGCAATAGACAGCGCTAGTATGGACTTGTGCTCCTCGTACCATCATGTATATAAAGGGAGACCCCACTAGGTTGCATCCTTTATTCGTAGGAAGCAGAAGTTGCCACCTTGTAAACGTGATACACCAAACACAGCATTCGAGGAGATTACCTACCCATACTTTTCGGTTCGTCGAGAGGTATTCTGCAATTCATGGTTACCTAGTAATCCTTTTTCCTAGATTATTCTGAGCAGTAATTTTGGTATTTTTGACTCTTTAAATTTAAAATATCATCAAGCACTTGTGCTTTCGAGCTTGTTAACTATGAAAGAGACTAGAGTCACCTTTTTCCCTTTTCTCGACTCTTAAAACATGAAAAGGAAAAGTTTTGTTTCAATGTTTTAAAATTAACTTCCCAAAAAATATTCTGAGTAAAGTTATCTTCCTTAGTAATTCTTTAGGGTCAATTCAAATGGAAAAATTTCTGGAGACTACCAGTCAAGGATTCCCGTTGGATGGGAATCCTCGTCCTTTTCCTTCTTTTGGAAGTGCTGGGGATCCTTATATGGTGACATTGTCCCTTCCTGGGTTAACCATTGGTCTACATGTCTGGTTATTTTCAACCTCGATGGTCCTGAGCATCCTCGATTCTATCTAAACATCTCCATTGCTCAAATCACATCACAATGATTCTAAGGTTGACCCCTCACCTTCTTCCCCTATTTCTTCACCCTCCTCTTCTACTTTGGGTGCTAGATGTTTGAAATCCAGTAACCAGGAGGCTAAGAAGAAGAAGAAGAAGATGAAGAAGAGGAAGTTAGATAAGCGATAGGCCAACCATGGAGCTATTGCTCCAAATGCACCTCCCATAGACAATACTTCTGATCTTCCATGTAAGGTCAAATTCCCTTGCAAGCTATGTAAGGGTGGCCATTTCCTTTGAGACTATCCTTGTATTCCCAAAGTCTTAGAGGTATGGTCTCAAAATCTAGATCGACCATCCCCATTGACCTATGGAGATCATGTTGATGCTACACCCTTGGCTAGCGATGGTAAGAAGAAAGGGAAAATTAGATTCCCCTGTAGGTTATGTGAAGAAAAGAATCCTCTTCACCTTTGTCCTCTTATGGATAAAGCATCTAAAGCTTTGGAAAACATTATATATCCTTAGGCCCAACTCCTTGTTGGTTATCGAAGGCTTTCTTCTGACCCTCTCCCAGTTGGTAAGAGATTGACTTAGATTCATCTCTTGTCCATCCTGCTCTTCCTAAGCAAGACTCTCTTCTGCCTGTTCCTGACCAACCATTGGTTGAAAAGAGTGTTGACTTGGCTCTTCCTTCAGTCATTCACTCCATTCCTGAAGAGAGTGGTCATCATACTTCTCATGTTCTTCTTGTCTCCTTAGAATCTCATGAATCAAAGAGTGACCCTCCCGTCGTAGTTGTAGGGCATGGTGGTAATCATATAATACCCCCATCCAAGTAGTTCTATCATTTCTTTTGATTGGAGTCAATTGACTGCTTTCTGCATCCCATCTTATGTTCCTTTCCAGATCATAGTACAAGCCTATAATATGGTAGTACATGGCACTATATTAGATGAAGGAGCGTCTATTAACATCATGCATTCTACTACTTGGCAAGCTTTCGGCTCCCCATAGCTTGTGCCTATCACTCAGAATATGTTGGATTTCAATAGAGGAACCAGTCAACCCTTGGGGATCCTTCTGAGGTTCCCTATTACTTTTGGAGGAAAGACCATCTATATAGACATGATGGTAGTCCAAGATCCCTTAGATTTAAATCTTCTCCTTGGACGTGACTATGTTTATGTCATGGGAGCTCTTGTTTCTTCATTTTTCCATGTCGTTTGTTTTCTGCATGAAGGGATAATTTTGACCATTGATCAATTGTCATTCATTGATCATCAGGTGTCTCCTTATCAAACATCGTAATCTACTGGTTCTTGTTTGCAAGCAGTACCCTCCTCACCACAAGTTAATTATGTGGCTACCCATTCCATCTCCACACCAGTTGATGATCAAACATATAGTATAATACATTATGTACCAAGGGCATTGGAACTTGATACACCATTTGTACTAGTTGACATGTGTTCCTCCCAGAGTGTAGTTCTCCCATCTAGTGAGGACCTCTTTGGGGCCATGTTATCGTTTGGTCCATGAACATATGTGTGAGGATAGTTCCCGGTCTTGTGTAACCTCATTAAAAAATGAAACAAGGAGTCATGAGGATGGTCCCTTGTCTTGTGACAACCTCGTTAAAAAATGAATCAAGGAGTGAAAGCATAGTTCCTTGTCTTGTGTCAAGCTCGTTAAAAAATGAAACAATGGTCTGAGGATGGTTTCTTCCTGTATCTACCTCGTTAACAAATGAAACAAATGTCTAAGGATGGTTCTTTTACTGTGTCAACCTCATTAAGAAATGAAGCAACTCCCTTTTCAAAATCGAGTCTTTGATTAAGATCTCGTAAAATCCCAGTCGAGTCTTTCCAAGATCTCAAACGTCAACCTTGATTCCATCCAACTAGTTGACTTTAATGAAACTTGGGGTGCATGTACCTCGAATTGAGTCATTATTCGAGGCGCATGCGAACTTATCTCAAGCATAGTTTTTCATTTCAAGCTTGTGTAAACATGAAACTAAATTCAAGCAGAGTTCTCCATGGTTCAAGCTTGTGTAAAAATGAACCCATGGCCAATTGACATCTCATGATTGTCATTTTTATTAGGTAAATTCTACTATATGGGCCTTGTTTGTTTCTTCCCATCGCTACCATCTCTTTGGCCGATCATATGCTTTCACTTGGTTGTTTTTACTTTCCTGAGGAACTACAACAATGAGTGGTTTTATTAGTCAACCTCTTGACCATTACATGTTTTGAATAGTTCCTCCATTGTTAGAACTAGTTGCTAGCCTTTATACCACTCGTTCTTCGAGGATGAGTCGGATTTTATCGCTTTTGTGACTCGTAAAAGATGAAAACATTGCCGAGTATTTTTTGTTGTTTTGACTCATTAAAGAGAATAAAAATGGGGGGTCTGCCTTCATCTCTTTTCTGACTCTTAAAACACAAAAATATTGTCGAGATCTTGTCATTTTTGAACTTGTTAAAGGCTGCAAAATGTCATTTACCTAGTATATGTTTATCCCTTTTTTTAGGTTGGGATATTTATGAAAAAGGTGCTCCTTGAGTGAAATGGTCAAATGGTTCTCTCAAGTATCATTTTCTACCTTTGCGGGCTCGAGAGATACAAATGTACAAAAAAGGATCAGGCGGAGTTTTCTTTTCCGTTTTTTTTTCAAACTCTCTAAACATGAAAAAGATACCAAGTTACACCTTTGTCGGACTCATTAAAACATTAAACAACATTGGATTTGTCACCGTTTTGAAGATGAGCTTCTCCTTCCTAGGGCTCATTAATCTTACTACGTCGGATTCATTCGAAGGATGGACTTATATTACAATAATATGCTATCCTCATCAAGCTTGTGTAAAAATAACCGGGGTACTCGCTAGAAATGGTCAAGGAAAATTGGACATATTTCATCACTTGTATTCACTTAAGGTAGCCTATCACTCTTGAACATTGACACTCATCTCTTGTTTGTGTCAGGTTTTGGGACATCCTAACTCTCTCACTTGCCTCCCTGGGTTTTAGGTAATCCATATTAAACCTCTCATATGATATCTGCCACATGAAAATGACCTTTGATCGTATGATGTCAAATGTTGCCAAACTATAGAGTCATGTCACCCATATGTTCAAGAGAAGTCTTCCTACCTGTACATTGTCTAATCATCTTGGATTACTCTCATTCACTGTGTTCCCATTTTATGTTGATGTTGAAGGATTCATTATGACCTTCCTTCAGTGGATCACTTCCTGTCGACTTCAACTCATTATCTAGGAAGTTGATCTAGAAACACCTTTCGAGTACCTTAGATCTTGCATGCCTCAATGGCAAGTTCTTCGCACTCTATGACAATTTCTCATCATTGGCCTTCGATTGAATGATTTCATGGGTGTTTGACTTCAGTTCCTTATTCACACCCCATGAATTGTGCTGCTGGTATCTTGAGAGCCATTGTCATTATTGGTGGTTTCTCTCACACTTGTTAATGGTTCACATAATTGACCAGTAATTAAGCGACTTTCTAACACGTTTGACTTCAACACATTTATTCACATATTAGAATTTTTACTTTGATTGGGTTGTGTTGGAGTGCAAGACCCTGGGCTTAGATTACAAAATTCCAGGTTGCGAGGAGTATTGATTCATTCATGATTATATGCATGATTCTTTAGACATATGGCTGTGCTCATGTTGTGGATCTATTTCATATAATCCCTCCAGTCAGATGGCTGCATCCATTCTGAAGATCCATGCACATGATCATTTTCTTGATGGATAGTTGTGCTGATACCATGAATTCATGTATTGTTATATTCCTCTCATGTTTATCAGGCATGACTATCGAATTTCAGATATGTACGTGTATGCTTTCTCATAGGTTTTCTGACGACAGACTTTGGTTCCCTGCATCTACATGTAAAGCATTTAATCATTCACTCTAGTTCGGCCTTCATGCTTTAGGGGGCATTTGTTACACAACATTTTGTCACTGTCCCAATACTCCCCATTTCACGATCCCAGAGGACCTCTATAATGACCCTCATGTGTTTTCCCATCATGAAGAAACTCCCATTATGTCCCCCTTCATGAGCAGAACATTTCCCTTTTGCATCATTTCCCAAGAATCTTCCTTTTACCCTAGTTTACAAGACTGGTGCTAATGACCGATTCATCCCCCACGTTGTTCTATAGAGTTTAACAATAACACTAGTGCTGATCAGTGCTACTAAGCCTTGTCTCAGTCATGTTGATCCTCTTTTAGCAATTTTTTTAAATATGGAGTCGAAGCTTCTAGGTCTAGAAGCTTCATAACAAAAGTCCGGTAAATGGTTGGGTTGTATGGAGTTGAGGA
The DNA here is from genome assembly GCA_000404065.3 of Pinus taeda. Lineage (NCBI taxonomy): Eukaryota > Viridiplantae > Streptophyta > Pinopsida > Pinales > Pinaceae > Pinus > Pinus taeda. The sequence continues at coordinate 47,724 of APFE030757579.1, read as the reverse complement.
ATTTAGTTTAGGTTCCTTTCCCCTATTAGGATGGAACAAACCCAAGAGATAAGGCCTCTCCATGATAAGAGGAACCATCTCCCCTCCATCAAAGCTATATAAGTGCCTCCTTTCTCAAGCTGAACTAGTTTTTAGATGTAGTTTCAGTATTGATATTTTTGGAGCTTGAATAATGAGCAAGACATCTATAGCTTGTAGCTTTCTAGTGTATGTTTGAGAGAGAATAGTGTGTTTGGTTTTGTTTGAGACTAAAGGGAGGAGGCCTTAAAACTTCCATTGTTGGGGTTGTTCATGAGATGCTAGCAGAAGTGTGGGAACCTGGATATGTCAAAAGAGACCAGCAATGTCAAGGCATTGGTTGTAATATCTTTCTGAATTTATATGAATACAACTATTGATTAATTTACTACATTGATGTGTTATCTTACATTCGATGGCTTAATGTTCCTTGACCTATTAAGTAGGCTAGATACAATATTGTATGCTATCACGTTTGTTGTTTTTATTATTTTCTTGTTTCAGGTATTTGAAGGAAGGAAATGGAAAGTAGATGGAGTGAGGAAGCAGGATCACCACCAAGTAGAATAGCGTTCTAAGAGGTAGGCCCTCTTATTTGATTCTAGCTTGAGTATATTTTCGTAGATTGTTTCTTTGTGGCTAGACTCATTCTCTTAGGCTAGAGGAATTGTTTGTGTCCTCACTAAGAATTTACCAGCACCACAACACGATCGTGGGGTATGCATAAGGATAGCTTTTCTAGATGGTGAGATTACAAGAGAATGATGAAGCTACAGTTTGGGCATGCTAATACCAGAATTACTGAGAAGTATAATGGAAAGGATGATCCAAGCGATCACCTGGAAAAATAGATGAAGGTATGGGGGACAAAATTGTAGCCAAAATGGGTACATATATTTTTTCATACCTTGGATACAATCCCCATGAACTGTTACCTTGAAACAAAGATCTACCATGGCATTGCAGAATGGGATGTGTTGAAGGAAATATTCTTATTGACTTCCAGCTTCAAGGATGAATTTGAAAGCATTGATGAAGTGCTACTAGAAATTAAAGTAGTTATCTTCAGAACACCAAAGGAACCTATAGAATGGAGCCAACTCGATTGGAGCACCCAGTTGCACCATGCATTGGAATGCTATTATGTGACCGCTAAAGAGTAAGAAGACTTGAGGAATATCAATATTTTGAAGACAGAAGGGCATTGTGAAGTAGAAGTCCCCCATGTCGAGAATCGAGAGAACTCTACACCATTTAAAGTGAAGTAAGTAAACATTGGCACTAAAGAAGAGATGAAGTTCACAAAGATTGGAGACTATTGGGGTGATGCTACAGTAGAAAAAGTTGTTGAATTAGTTCACGAATACCAAGAACTTTTTCCCACTAAATTTTCAGATTTAAAGGGCATACTTGGTGATCTGGGTGTTATGAAGATCACATTGAAGCTAGACGTGAATCTTGTTAAACAGAGGCTTGATCGCCTTAACCCTAAGTATAAGGAAAAGGTTCACCAATAGCTAGATAAAATGCTAGAGGCAGGCATTATCGAACCTGTTGAACAGTATAATTGGGTGAGCCTAATGGTGGTCCAAGAGAAGAAACAAAATGGTGAAATATAGATCTGTGTAGATCTATGAAAGTTAAATGACGCGTGTGTCCATGATCCCTTCCCTGCGCCATTCACGCACAAAGTGTTAGACAATGTCGGAGGGAAGCAGACCTATTCCTTTACTAATGGATTTTCTTGGTATCACCATATCAAGATCGCGCTAGAGGATAGGGTCAAAAAAACCTTCACGATAGAGTGAGGTTTCTTTCATTACACTATTATTCCATTTGGATTAAAGAACATGCCTACAATATTTTCCTGCGTAGTGATAGCAGCATTCAAGGAATTCATTCATAAGTTCCTAGAAGTGTACTTTGATGAATGGACAATGTTTGGCTTCGTGAAGTTCCATGTCGCAAGTATGTGCTCGATGTTAGATACATATTGAAGACATCAGATTATGCTAAATTTCAAAAAATGCATATTTTGTGTTCCGTTTGGGATCTTGTTTGGTCATGTTGTGTGCAAACAAGGATTGATTGTTGACCCTGCAAAGATTGTGCTGATTGTCAACTTGGATGCCCCTAGGAATCTAAAATAGATGCATGTGACATTGGGACACATGGGATACTATAGGAAATTCATCAAATCTTATGCTCAAATTACTGCGGCCATGGAAAAACTACTAAAGAAGGATGCAACATTATGTTGGAATGAAGAATGTCACCGCAACTTGGATGTGTTGAAAGAAAAGATGGTAACTACACCAATCTTGGTATTTCGTGATTGGGAAAAGGAGTTTCATGTACATGTGGATGCTTCTTGCATTGAATTGGGTGTAGCGTTCACATAGGCAGGCGAAGGAGAATTAGACAATCCAATAGCCTTGGCAAGTAGAAAGTTATCAAAGGCTAAGAAAAATTATTCAATGATTTAGCGTGAAGGGTTGGCCATGGTCTACGCGCTGTAAAAATTCAGGCATTATCTATTGGGAGGACATTTCAAGATGTATAGAGATCATTCCTCCTTAAAATACTTGGTCAAGAAGCCTGTGTTGGTGGCAAAGATTCACAGATGGTTGTTATTATTTTAGGAGTATGACTTTGAAGTCATTATGAAGCTGGGGAGGTTGAATGTTGGACTTGACCATTTATCGTGAATTGAAATAGGCAAGGAACCAAATAATTTGGAGGAAGGGTTGCCCAATGCACATCCCTTTGTAGTATGTGTAGCTAATAACCATTTTTCTCATATTATTCACTTCTTAAATACATGGATGGTGCCTGAAGGATATACAAGTCAACAAAAGAAAGAATTAGTCGTGCATGCCACAGATTTTTAGGTCATTGCGAGACATTTGAAAAAATGGGTATAGATGAAAAATTGTGGAGATATGTGCTAGACTTTGAGCATGATAGTATTCTTGTTGAAGCCCATGGGGGAGCTTTGGGAGGTTTTTATGCAGGAAAAGTGACCATACAAAAGATTCTACGTGCAAGACTATGATGGCCAACATTGCAAAAAGATTCCAAAGCATACTATAAGGTGTGCGATGCATGTCAAAGGACTGGAAAACCATCGTAAAGGGATGAGCTACCAATACATCCTTAGGTATATTTGCAAGAATTTGAAAAGTGGATGATCAATTTTATTGGGCCAATTCAGCCTCCTAGGAAGAAAACAAGTGCGCGTTACATTTTCACTGTGATAGAATATTTAACTAGATGGGTGGAAGCACAGCCAGTAAAGGATTGTAAAGGGGATACAATGGTAAGATTCTTGTTTCAACATGTCTTAGTGAGGTTTGGATGCCTAAAGGTCTTGATGAGTGATAGGTGTATGCACTTTCTAAATGAAACAATTAGCGCGCTGATAGAGGAATTCTTGGTCTACCATCATAAGAGTACACCATATCAACTACAGGAAAATGGGATAGTCGAAGCTTTTAACAAAAAATTGGAGAAATATTTGGAAAAGATCTATAACACACATCAAAATGATTGGGATTTGTACATACTTGCAATGCTTTGGGCCTATAGGACAACCTGTAAGAAGCTAATAGGACAAACATCGTTTAGATTAGTCTATGGGGTTGAAGTAGTAATGTCTATGGAATACATTGTGTCGAGTCTACACATAGTAGCCTTAACAGATATGGCGACCACGAGGCCTTGGAAGAATGGCTTTTATAGCTCATGGAGCTAGAGGAGGATCAATTTTTTGTGGGATTCCACCAACAAGTATAGAAGGAACGCGAAAAATCATGGCATGATAGCCATATTAAGATTTGAACATTCAAGGTAAATGATCTTGTGTTGTTATATGATAGTAAGTTCACTAAAGTTTTGGGTAAAATTTATATGCATTGATTAGGACCATATATTGTCATGGAGATTATAGATGGTGGCATAGTTTAGCTCACGAAGCTTAATGGGGAACCCTTCCCAGGAAAAGTAAATGGAAGCAGGTTGAAGCTATATATGGGGGATCTTACATAATGACTATATGGTAGTAGGACAATCTTAGTGCTCTGGATAGTTTTAAGGGAGTGTGAGACTATAAACTACATTACCCAGTTTGGAGGACCAGTTAGTGAGAAAGTTATGCAAAGATTGACAAGAATGCACCAAATGAAGAAACATTTAGGTCGGTACATGATACGGAAAGGTACCATGCAAACCAGTAAGAAAATGACCGTTTAAGTTACTATTCATGATGGGATGACCATAAAGTGGTTAAGAGGATTGGGGAGGTAGAAATTAAGGCAAAAATCTTTGAAGATCTACTGCCAAAGAAACATTTATTATTAGAATTTGGGGGTAATGATCTGATATAAATTCAATTCCCCCTATAAATTGAGCATGTTGGTCTAATAGAGAACACTTTGCATTCTCAGAATTGTTCGAGCATTTTACTATTTGTCGTATATGAGCCGATCATTCTGGGAAGAATTTATATCGCTCGCGAACTATTCTCCTGCAGCCCAATAGTTATTTATGGAAATAATGACTACCACTAATCATGCTAAATCCCTCAGCTTAGAAGCAGTTGTATTTGACGCCCATATACAAACATATCTAGTATGGAGACTATGCCTGTTGTGCCTACGGCGCCTAGGCCAAAACGAACGATGACAAAAGAAGAGAAGCCTGCCATGAAAGAAAAGAAACCAACCATGAAGGAAAAACAAGAGAAGTTGGTGCCAGTGCGAATTTCACCAAGAAAGCATATAGACACACAACTGATGCAGAAAAATGACAAGCAACCAAAAACAGTAGTGGAACTTGAAGAGGGAGAATTCCAAGGTCTTGAGGATGTCGATACAGAAGAGGTAGAGCCTATGATGAGGCTTCCTGAGGATATCCCTCTGTGAAAGCAGAAAGCTAGGGTAACGAAGGATCCTGATTCCGAGATTTTTTTAGTTTTGACACCTTTGCTGCTTGAGCAGGTCACTTTAGAAGGTCCTTTGCTAGTGCGCATTCCGTTTCTTAGTATGGAGGATAGGGACCTCATGTACCATGCAGGGTTTCTGCACTTGGTGACTCACAAGTATATGCAAAAAATTTACTATGCTAATACAGGGGTTACAATGTTAGAGCCCAGGAAGTGGGTTCGCGGGTTTCAGCAGTTAGGGTTGCTCAATCTGTTGTTAGTGCTACATTATCATTGTTCCCCCATAAACATGATCTGTTTACGCCATCTCCTCACACTAGTGCATGATGGGTGCCTATGGCTAGGAGAGGCTATTCCCATCATAGACATGTTGATCCATAGGGTAACAAGGTTGTCATATAAAGGGGCGAACCCTACCAAAGAGTTTGGAGGAGAAATATGAGAAAAACAGTTGGCAGATAAGATGAAGAAGGAATTTCATTCGATCAAAATGTCACGAGGATACTCTATCACGTCCATCTCCAACCCAACAGTACAGTTGGCTGCTCTGATTCTAGCAGGCAAATTAATGAGAAAATTCCACGTGGATGAAGTTCCAGCACTAATCATATCACTTGCATCTCATTGAGCGAAGTGAGTACAATACAAGTTGGCCAAATATCTCTGTCCGGAATTCCTCTCGAATAGACAAGAGGCCCAAGAGGAGAGAAATTCATTTCATTATGCATGGCTAATGTTGTCGACCATTCTAGTTGCTTGGAAATTACCTAAGGATAAGTAGTTTCCTTCACACAAAGAAGAATTTCCTAAGGCAGCACGGTTTACCTCGTTGTGGGCCACAAATGATCCAAAGCATATTAAGGAAACAAAGATCTTTTGGGTTTTGATGGATATGGACCCGCACATGGTGGTTAACCAACAACCAAGGTTGTCTCCCACCTTGTTCATGCAGCTATCGACCTATGTAGAATTCAAAGCCAATTTTCATAGTGTCTCAATCAAAGCACCCAAAGACCCTAAGAAAAAATGGCACTTGCTACCTTATATGGTGACAGATATAGATATACAAGAAGTTTTGGGGCTTTCACCTCAGAAATGGTGCACGCCTACAGAGTTAGAAGCAGGAACAAGCACAGGGGAAAAAAGCTCTATTGGGAAAAAGTGCAAGGATGCCACTCAAAAGGTTGCTCGCACACTAACAGAACAAAAGAAGAAGGAAGCTACTAAGGTAGTTGCAAAGGAGGCTCTTATGGAGAAGGAACGCGTTGCCAAATTGCAGGAAGAAAGAGAATAGAAGGATGATGAGGAGAGTGAGAAGTTTTCTTCTCACCACATCGATGAACAAGAGTTGTCAGAGCATGGAGGAGGTGGCGGTGAGGAGAAAAGCACTCCTCTCATCCTGAAGAAGCATGTGCAGGTGTAGAAAGGTGGATAGCGAAAGAAACACAAGTCTGACAAGCATACACATATCGATCCCATGGCGTTGACAGAAGGCGATCTCAATGAGATTGGTGACAAGATTCGGGACACAACGACGGAGGTACTACAGTAATTTAAGCAGAAATACATGCAGACACTAGGGAGCATCTAGAAAATTATGGTGAGTTGCAGATCCAAGCGAATAGAATTTAGGTGGATGTTAGGAAGTTGAGTGGCACACAGGCAAGCATAACTCAAGGATGGAGTACAATCTTAAAGATTGAATGGTCTCTACATCTCAGAGTCTTTCCTTTACTAGAAGGGTCATTCTGTGTGGAATTAGATGAGGATTGCATAGTGCTCAACAGAGTGAAGAATATGGAGCTAAACCTTTCTACGCTACCACTTTAGACCCTTCATGATTTTCATCAGGGAGTGCGGTGAATTGAAAATAAGAGAGTAGCACACACTCACTGTTTCCAATAAGTTTAGAGTCGACAATGAGAACCTTTTTGCAGAAAAGACTCAGGCGCTGAAGGAATAAGAAGAATTGTAGACAAAGCACAAGAGTTTAGTCACAGTAATTAAGGAGGCCTGCAAGTCCATGCCTAAGCTCAATATACCTAAAGATGCATAGGCCTCCACTAAAGTGAAGAAATTGACCGCTAGAGTGCACACGTTAAAGGAAAAGGTAGAGAAGGTGAATTTTGATCTAAGGATACAAATAGCTGAGATGAAGTTGAAGTTGCAGCCTACTACACCACTGAAGGTTCGGGAACAAAGAGGAGAAACAATAAAATAATCCATGGCCCAACTAGATGTCATAGTATAAGGATGAGAGCAACTCTTTACTCAGGAACTAAGCCTCTGGGATACACTGGAGGAGGATCCTACACTACAACAGTTGAACACAAAAATTAGGGAAGCATAGAAGAAGTACGTTGACATCAGTACGAAAACATGAACATTGGCACTAGGCCAGTGGTTCACGCATTTATAGGAAGGAAAAGAAAAATTGTTGTAGATACAGGAATTGCAGATGAAGAAGTCCTTTCTCAGCACATAGCTTGAGCCTTGGATAGAGGAAGCCTACCAGTTTTCAAAAACCATTCATGAGAAGCTAAAGGTAATGCAATAGACACACAAGAATACACATCTTGCAATAGAGGGGCCAACCATAGAGAAATCGGTCTAGGAAGTCCAACAAGAAATAGACAGAGCACCACGTAGCTTCAGACATTGACCAAGGCACTTAGTGAACTCCACTACAATGTGGAACAACTAGCTAAGTGACTCAAGGGTGAGTCATGATCTTGTATTGGGGCTCTATTAGGATGGGGTCCCTTGGGTCAGTTTGGGGTTAGTTAACCCAAATTTTGTATACAATTTTGTAAAAGATGTAAAGTCTCCACAGTATGTGGAAGCGGAGCTCATAGATGAATAAGAGTCAAAGGGGCTTAGCCCCATATTTTGGGGAAAGTTTTGAGTCAGTTTTGAGATTCACCCATGGTATATAGACCATCGCAATGTATTGAAAAGTCTATAAATAATTGAGTCTTAGTGAGTCTTAGCAAGACAAGTTTTGATAGAGAATTGGGGACATTGAATAGTTTTTGTTATCTTGAGTGAGAGCTAAGGTAGGAAGACTCTTCTTCATGTGCTTAGATAGAGAAAGGAAGGTTCTTATAACTGAGTGCATAGGAGGCCTAGGTAGAGTCTATAGCTGAGTAGGTGGACCCCTACAACTGTGTGCATAGGGTAATAAGAATCTATAATCAGTGAATTGAAGATCAATAAAGACAGTTCTCCAAAGAATTACTAGGTATTTTTGCTTGTATCTATTTATGTTATATGTTACTGATGAATGAGATGCTTTATGAAATAATGATTGAATGCTATGCAAATTTATTGAATCTATCTAAATAATGTATGAAATGAATGCTTAGCCACTTCTGCAAAGTTTCATATTATTTCCCTTTGTTTTCTAACGAATGAAGTAGATCTACATGAACTCCAATCTAGGGTTACTTTTTGATGCGCGAAAGTTGGTAAATCAACACTTTAAGGTCTGAAAGGACTAATTGTGGACCTATGTGAAGGTCTGAAGGCCACTTTAACTTGGTAATAGTAACAAGCCCTAGAAGTCTATTGATCTGGGTGAAGGTAGATCAATGCACTAGGAGACATCACACTAGTCTCTGTATGTAGAAACTTGGTTCTTGCATCCCCCAATACTGCTTCGAGTGAGACTATAGCCTGCGCTACATAGGTTGTTTTTAAAAGGGCCAGCAGTGTAGGGTTTTGTTGGTTGGCACAATTAACTTTGAACCTAGGTCAACACCCCCTAAGCCAACACAACCATGAAGTCAGCGTTAGTCAAACTGCCCATATCCCCTCAATTTTTGTGCCCAAAAATGCAGTCTAAATAGACAGAAAAGATCCTCCAAAAATCACAATCAAAGTTGGTTAATAACTCCTTGGTCAACAGTTAAGTGCTTTCATAGTCATGAGCTGGGACATTTTGCTACAAATTATCCACTCAAGAAGTCAAAGAAGAAGTCCTCAGGAGGAGCGGCGGGTGAGGCTTTGGCCTCTCAATTCCAATTGGACTTTCCTCTCATTGCATGCATGGTGTCATCAATTATTGGTAGTGTACGTTACCTTGGTAGTGGAGCTTCATTCCACATGACTAGTGACAAGAAGTTGCTCAGTGACTTGGAGGAGAAGATCTCCAGAGGCATATCGAGATGGGTGATGAAGGGAGGTATAGTGCTATAGGATTGGGCATGATTTCCTTTCAGAGGGAGAATGGTGCTCCCCTCACTTTGAGGGATCTTATGTGTGTGCCCATATTTAAGAACTTAGTATCGATCTCCATGCTGGTGGATAAAGGCTATGATGTGGTCTTTAGAAAAGGGAAGGCATTCCTTAGAAACATAGCAACGACTCAAGTAAAAAATATAGGGATTCGAGTTAAGAATCTGTATCAGTTGGAAGTAGAGGATTGTGCTACTTTGAGCACAAAATTAGAGATGGTGCGAAGTCGAGACATTGGCGAGTTGTGGCATAGGTGATTGGGCCACTTGCATAACAAGGCTTTCAAGATCATGCAACATATCTCTACTAAGCTTCCCAAAGGTACACTAGAACAAGTTGATACATACAATGGGTGTACCTTGGGAAAATAAAACAAGGCTTCCTTTCATGACAAAGACAATCGAGCAGAGGCTATTCTAGAGTGAGTCCATTCAGGTGTGTGTGGACCATTCTTGACAACATTTGTTGGGTCAGGAAAAAGGTATGATTTCTCTTCATAAAATACTTTATTTACCATTCATCCTTATATGATTATCTTTTGTTATAGATTAAAATGAGGAAAATATTGGCTAAAGTTGGATGAAAGTATTTGGTGACAAAATAGGCAAATCTAGCACAAGAAACTAATTTTTTGCTATCTTTATGTGCAGAGATGCAAACTAGGCAAAAGTCGTTCAGTTGATAGAACAACACAAGGCCATAAAAGGAAAAAACTACATCATCTTTGGAAGACAAGGTAGCGAGATATCAGCTTGAACAATGGTATGTTATCACATGATTAGATTATGTATTGCAAAATCCTCAGGATCCCCTGATTCTGAGGATTCACTTTTATCTAGTTACTTTTTTATGTTATATATAGGGTCGAAAGGAAATTAGAGACAGTTCAGACTTTGATAATCTGTAATTATTCTTTTTGAAAAGATATACATTGTTATCTTAGTGACCTTGTAAGCTGTTACTTGCATTAATGAAAGAAGGTTGCATTTGATACATATTCATATTATGAGTTCTTATTAAGCAAAGGCTTTTGGTGACTCTAGGCCCAGTCACGAGAAGTTCTATTGATCCTTTGTGTTATAGTCTTTATATTTAGTCTTTTCTATTGATTTAATGTTTAGTCATTGGTTATTTCATTTATCGTAAAGATTTGTGATATTGATTCATATTGTTGTTCAATTAGATTCTGATTGAAGCCGTGTGACATACTTAAGTAATTCTTTGATTGGAATGAGTGAATTAGTGTTAATAGTAGATTTTTGTTCATTTTGATTGATGTCATAATAGATCTTAGATATAATGCTAATTCATTTCCACAGGTTGAAATATAGATCATTTTCTATTTAGAAACCCTTTATTGCTATTTGTCATCCAATTGTTGTTTACTGATCAATTACCGATTGTCGTTCAATTGTTGTTTGTTGTTCAATTACCGATTGTTGTTCAATTATTGTTGTTGTTCAATTGAGAATTGCAAGTTAACTTGGGTTGCTATAGATTAACAGTGTTTTTCAATAGTTATTGTTTCTTTCCTTGATTGAGTAAGTTAGCCTTAAGTCTATTTGAACAATTCCAAGTGCGATTCTTATTTGCATTCAGTTTCAATTAATTTCGAAACAAGTTGCATAGAATTGCAAAGTGTATTAAGAGTATTTCTTCCATAGAGAGTTCTTTCCATAATTGTGTGAATTGAATTGAAGAATTAGTCATTAGTGATTGCAACGATTCATCATTAGATAACCTCTATATTCACTGCATATACTATGTTGACACTCTTAAGATAAAAGGACTTACCTTGGGTTGAAAACTAATGTAGGGATTGAGATTACCTGTAAAAATACATCTTAGTGAGCCAACATTTTGGCATCATTGCCGGGGAGAGTGTTTCAAGTGATCATTGTTAATTTTGCTGTGAAAGAATTGGGTTTTAAAAACATAAGGTAAGAGCCTACGTACCTAGCAAGTAAAGTTATTGCTTACTTACCCGCTTTACATCAAAACCTTAGAGGTTAAATAGGAATTTGTTTCTATGAATGACTAAGAATAGAAAAATAGAAAAAGAGCAGAATCCTCCACCAAAACCCACAAAACCTAAAGGATCGGTGAACCTTGCGAGAACGACCTTTATAGACAAAATTGTAAGAAGAGCAGAGTCTCAAGCATCAGTAGTATTCCAGGCTATACCTAGAAAATGTTCTACTTTTATCCCTCAAGTAGCAGGCTCACCATCTATAGCTTACACTAAGATTCAAAGCCAAGTAGGAGGATCGGAATAGAGTCTTCAAGCTACAATAAGTTTACATTGTGATCCTATACAAGAGGGAAAATCTTGTAACTTAAGAGAAGGAAAAGGAGAAACTAGTGGGGCTGTGAAGGTAGAACCGGAGTGTCTGAACAAGGATCTCTTGAGATCCTAGAACTAGGTAGTGCTGCAAAGCCAGCCTGGGTTGCTAACTCTCTACTTACTCTAGAAGAACCCCTTAAAGTCCCCAAATATTATTGGCACATCTTTGACCAAATGGCAGAGCAACCACCCCAAGGTCGAACCTCGACATTAGAGTACCCCATAGTTAACCAAGAGGCCAATGCTCATATGAAGGCTATTCCTCTACAGATCATCCCAACTTTCCATGGAATGATCACAGAGGATCTTGATGCTTTCTTGTTTAAGTTTGATGTCCTCTATAGAGGGTATGACTATACCACCAACCCCGAAAAGCTAAAACTATTCCCTTCCACTCTAAAAGGGGCAGCTCTAAGATGGTTTATGGGTCTAGGTGGGCAAACTATCGATTCTTGGGATGAAATGAAAACCTCCTTCCTCAAAAGATACCAGGAATTTTGTAAAACTAGGGAACTGAAAGATGAGATTTTTAAAATGACTGCAAAAGATAATGAAACACTAGAAGAATATGTAGAATTATTTAATTATAATTTGTAGAGGTCTCCACACATTTCCCTAACAAAAGAAGTCCTAAGAGCTATCTTAATTAAAGGAATGAAAGAGGAATGGGTATAAACTCTAAAATTAATGGGAAAAGGAGGTATTTCTCAGGAAGATTATGATGAAATTATTCATTTGTGTATCAGGTGTTCGTGGGGAAGTACACACACATGAGAAGGAAGATGATATACCATGAGAAGAGGAAGAAAACCATATAATGGAGTCATAACATGGATGGATATTGACAACCTCCTGGAAGATTTTAAGATGGACATCCTAGGTACTCTTACGACACAGCTAGACGTCCTACATGCTAAAGAAAAATAGGCTTTAGTAGACCAAAATTTGGCCATGTTCTTCCCACATTGCCGAAAGAATCACAACCAACATGAATGCCCATTAGACATGGTGTTATACGAGAATAATGTCCACTCGGATGCTGCTATTCCCACTAAGATGGGTGGCTATCTTAGAAACAAACAATCAAAGTCTACTATTGATTCCATTTATGAAAATAGATGAGAGGAGAACCAAGAGGGCCAACCTGAGGACTTGCGCTCGATTTCCTCTCCTTCTTGATAGAGTTTTGTTGCTTCTTCGTTGTCTGCCCAGCTTCAAAAGAACCTGTGGAATCCCAACAACATACTACTATGCAAGAAACAAGGATCTAAGTTCATAAATAATGCAGGATCAGACGTGCATTAACCATATACAAGCATATATAAACAAGTACACAAGAATATGGAAGGAAACAAGAATAGCTTTAATCAGGTGAAAAGGAGCAAGAGGATTACAACCATGAGCTCTGACCTAGCATCATCCTCTAGCTAGGAAGCCCTTCTTCACTTAAAGAAAAGCTAGATCACCCAACAGTGATAATGTACACCAGAATACCAACAACACTTCTCTATAAGATACAAAATTCTATCCTCTCGATCTATGTGATGAGGGGTACATATATAGATGATTACAGAGAGGTGAGTCATCTTTTGGGATCTTGATTAGTGTCTTCTCTCTGATAGTTCCTACTTCCACTTGGAGAATGATGATCTCTTACTCATCCCTGGTCAAAAATGGTGGCAGTGTCAGAGGGAAGCTATGGAGATTCCTGATCTTCCACTCACAATTTTGTCTCTGCCATTTGTCCACTCCGATCAACAACACCCTACAAAGAAAAAATTAGTATGCATCGACCCCTCCCATTGAGCTTTCAGTAGGTCCAGTTTTGACCATTTATGAGCAGTTTTCAGTGGAGAACTTCTGGGAGATGATGTAATCAGTTGACCTTGTTCCTTTAGGTAGTGAAGCAACACTTTTAGGGATTTAAGAGCCCTCAGTTTATGGAAATTTGTGATTGGGGTTGAAGTGCCCAAAAATGTCTATAACAGTTTCCCCCTAAAGAATGAGGTTGTTAATCTTTTTTGATGTCGGGTGAAATGCTTTACTATGAGGATCCAAAGTTTTTCCGAGCTGGGAGGCGACCTGTAATAAGATACAATACAATACATTACTTTGATAACATTTTTTTCTTGATGTAGCTAAGGCGGGCATTCCCATGCTTAGCTTTATAAACTCATTTTCATGTACATAGGACAGACGCTCGTCTGCGTGACAGACTGATGATATGGACACATCATCCTTTGATTTGGATGATCATCTGATCGGAAATTATGTACATTGGATGCTTTTATATTCCTGAATATATCGCAGCCCAGATGGATGAAACTAGATCCGGGGTCTTCAAAACACATTCAATCTTCACTCAGAGTACAAGTCGATCCATGTGAAAAATGTTCTGGAGTCGAACATGGAAAGACATCACCTGATTACCAGCCAATGATGTAAGTTGTTAACAGACACGAGAGGAATCACCAATAATGACAATGACCCTCAAGGTACTACAGTACAATTCATGTGGTGTGAAAAGGAACTTGGTTTCGAACACCACGTAAAATCTCTCAGTTGAAGGTCATTGATGAAAACCTATCACCGAAAGTGAGAAACTTTCCATTGAGGCATGCAAGCTTCAAAGTATTGAAAAGGTTGTTCCTAAGTCAACTTCTTGGATAATGAGCTGATGTCGACAAGAAGCAACCTGTCGCAGGAGGGCCTTAATGAATCCCACATCAATGACACGGAACGAAGCAAATTATTTTGGAGGTGAAAACAAACTGATGATACAGGGTTCAGGGTGACAATCATGAAGGAATGAAGCATGAATGTATTGCAGTGGGTGAGACATAGGTGAATTGTCTGAATGACTTCTCTTGAACATATTGGCGACACTGACAATGGATTGGTAGCGTTAACCCCAAAGATGGATGGTGTGACGGACCAATGGTGATGACCAGTGAACGGAACAACCCAACCTTGCATGGATGCAGAAGGAAAGTGTCATGTTCAAGAGCGACTTGCTACCGATAAAGTTTCTTCAAGTTTTCTTCCCAATTTTCCCCAGTTATTGCTGACCAGTACCTCTTTATTTTTGTCAAGCTTGAGGAGGATAACATATGCTTGTTCTATAATCCGCCCTTCAGGCGAACCTGCCGCTATATTTTAGCGAGTCTAGCGATAGTGAAACTCGTTCTCATCCATTTGGACGAGTTTGTCGCTATTCCATTTTAACGAGTTTAACGATAAATATAACTCGGTCTCTTTCAATTTTAGAGAGTCTGAAAGAAACAGAAAGAAGACTCCGAATATTCTTTTTCATTGTATAATCCCTTAGGTCTGAAAAAGTGTAAAATAATACAAAAGGGATGAATGTTTGATAGTTTTAACGAGCCGAACAAGACAAGCGCTCGATCTTTTTGTGTAATAATCCCTCAAGTCCAAAAATATTAAAATCTAGAGGAGGGATAACACTTCTGATGCCTTTTAACGAGCCGGAGATGTCAATTGCTCGGTAATATTTTCATATTTTACGTGTCAGGTGAAAAGAGCTTAAAGAATACTTGTTTTCAAGGAACGAGTGATGGTTTCGGGTAGCAGCTGATTCTAGGTAAGATTTGGAATTTTCCAATCACGGCAGTGTTACAAGGATGGCTACCAGAATCACTCTTCATAGATGTTCCTCGAAGGGGTAAAAAATCATATGGGGGTGAATGATCAACTAAAAATAGAGTGGAGGTGATGGCGAGAACACGACCAAGGCTCAAAAACTGGCGATAAGGCATTCACAATGGTTATTTACCGATTCATTTTTTAATGAGCTTAAACGCTAGGGGAAGCACTTGCTCATAAATTATGTTTATTTTTTAACGAGCTTGAACTATGCACTAAAAGTGCTCATGGAGAGTTTATTTTTTAACGAGCTTGAACTCTGTGAAAACATTGCTCGCCAGTCGTATGATAAGAAATGTCTCATTCAAGATGCCATTTTTTATGGAGCTTGCACCTTTTGAAGCTTTGCCCCGAATCCTTTCTTTATGCAAGTTAGGAAACAACTAGCCTTACGGGTTTAAAGGGTTAGAAGTCCTAAAAATTTAAAAAATAAATAGCTTCTTTTCACTTGCATGCGCAAAGGTTTGCATGCCCCCAGGTATAGCAAAAAATTTCCAGGTTACCAAGAAAGTTTCATCCGCGTAGCAGATAAAATTCTTTCTCGGTGATGTCTATCGAAACAGACAAAGGGGAGTGGTGCCACTCAGCATAACCTTAACGAAGGTATCTTATTCCAGTCTGTTCCCATTTTCCTGTGAGGACGGGTTCGCCACACTAGTCATATATCCCTCATGGAAATCCACCCTATACCCAAGGTTTTCCTGCCGAAACAGACCAGGATGCATGCCCCCTGGGTTTCAGTCACATCTTCCTCAATCACTCGCGCTCATCAGGTGGATGGACTGGAGATCAATGAGACATTTCTTGTGTGAAAAGAACATTTGGGGACAACATTTGACTATTTGCGATGTGTGATCCGGGGAATGACATTTGGTCGACGAGCTTGACCATTCTGCTTTCGTGCAGAAAACGCATTACTCTAAAGAGTGAGGAGATGATGGCTCCCATGAAATAAATATAGTCGCATCCAAGGAGTAGATTATAATCTAAAGGTCCTTAAACTACCATAACATTCATGTGAACAGTTTTCCTTCTCTAAGTAATGGGCACATTTGGAAGGATCCCTAAAGGTCGATTGGTTCCCTTGTCGAAGCCTGTTAGATTTCTCATTTCAGGCAAAAGGGATGGTGAAACAAGTGCTTTCCAAGTAGTTGAGGAAAGGATACTCACAGAAACCCCTTCATCAATGATGGTACCAACCATGACCATTCTGTAAGCTTGTACAATGATTCTGAATGGTACATTGGCTGGTAAACGTGGTCTGCCTAGTAGATTCCAGTCGAAGGAAACAACTAGGTTTCTTAGTGGTGGGACCGAATAGACGGTCGGATATGACTCTGATGAACTTCCTTCTTGCGGTAAAGGAACGGGGGGACTGCCTCCAAACTCGTCGGAGTCGGTGTTGATGAAAAGAATTTGAATGGTGTCGTCCTCTTTCTCTTCAGTGATGGTATCATTCGAAGATGAACACTCTTAAGGCAATACCGGGTCAACTGCCATATCGACCCTTTGAATTTCATCTGGTATGGATTCCGAGGGTTCATTTTCAACAATAGGTGCTTCGGCTGACCACAAGGCTGGGCCAGCCAGATTTTCAACCGGTGGAGGGCTCAACAAGAGTTTTTGATATCCAGGAGGAAGTCGTAACGCTGAAACCAGACGATTATCTAAAACTCTTTTAGCCTCTTAAAGGAAGGGACAACGGTGGACGGCGTGATCACCTTCACACAACTTACAAGGAAGTTTAGGATTCCTTCTTTGTCCATGTGCTTCACTTTCACTGGTTGATGGTGAGCATTCAACGTGATCGCCAGAGGTTGATGCTACCAGATTGTGCAAATGAGGAGACCAGTCCCTTAAGATCCGAGGGATGCAAGGACAATCTCGGTGATAGTGGTCTCCATTGCAAATGGCGTAAGGAGATTTAGGTTTTGACTGTGCGGTGTGGGGATTTTTGCTAGATGATACTTGGTTGCTCCCTTTCGATTTTGGTTCCCTTTTCTTCTTTTCCTTTTTCTCCTTCTACTTCTTCTTCTTCTCAGTTACTTGACTTTTGGCCTTATCGGCTTTATCAAGCAAAGAGGAAGGAGGAGAGGGAGAATCATATGAAGTAGAAGGTTGGGAGACAACTCTGGTGTCATCTAGTTGCTGATTAGTCTGTTTAGGAATTACGGGATTCTGAACGACAAAGGTAGAGAAGAGCCAGACCGCAAACCAATTGTCAATCCTGGAAGTGACAAAGTGGCCATATGGGGTGGACCAACATCTCCCCAAGATAGGAAGGGAATAGGATTTCCTTCACGGGGAAATCCTTGGTTGGTCAACAGGGGAATTTGTGATGATATTCCGATTAAAATAAATGTTTATATGCTTGGACACAACTTGTTTTTTCAATTTTAAAGGGTCGAGAAAAAACAAAAGATGACTCTAGTCACCTTCAATTTTTATTGAGCTTGAAGTGACAAGTGCTGAGAGGTCCTTTTCCTTTAAGGAGTCTGAAAAGGAGAAAAATGGAGTTCTCTAGAGATCTAGGTAGAGAGGATTACCAAACCAATCGTTAAACTACAGAATACTTTTTACGGTACGACAGTCAATCTTCCCGAATGTTGTGTTTGGTGCATTACGATTGATAGGGCGACAGACATGGATTCCTAAGGATAAAGGATGCAACCTATTGTGGTCTCCCAATATATACGCGATGGTATGTGGGAGCACAAGTCCGTACTAGCACTCGCCGTCTTAGAGTGGAGGAATCACCCAACCAGCACTAAAAGCAATAGTTACTAGGCTTTACGATGCCGGAATACGTCTCTAGCCTAGACCTCTAGATGTTGTGCGTTAAGTTCCAAAGTGTTGTTAGATTCATTGGATTTATTTTAAGTCGATCTTGCTTAGCAGTTTGCCTTTCAGGTTCACCACGTGATGTATGTATAATTCCTAAATGCAGTCTAAGATGATAAATAGACGTTTTATCTTCTTTCAGCAATGAGAATCCTAGCTACTAAAGGGAAGAACATCAAGCACCTTTTCTTCACAGAGCACAGAGCACACACTAATATGCACAGTCCTAAATCAAGCTAAGCATTCAAAATGAAAATGCACATGCATGTATATGTTTTTCAGCTCCCTTAATGTGTAAATGACGCTAAGAAAGCTATGTGCAAAATTGAATTACTTTTAAAGCGACAGTACTCAACAAAATTCTTTTTCAAAATGAAGTGAAAGCAAGAGAGACACTTTGCGATTTTGAAATGGAAATTGCTTTTCGACACTTTAAAACCAGTAATTGAAATCCTATGCAATAGTAGCTGTATAATCAACTATCTGAAACAATGGAAATGTTTTCTAAAACTAGAAACGACATCTACGACACTTTCATATCTAGAGACGACAGTTCGACTATGTTACTTTTTACAAAAGAGAACTAAAACGACGCACAATACATAAAAAAAAGTTTATAGTTCTCTGCGCTAAGGAGGCGGAATAATGCAAGAGAAGGGGGTATTCATAGAAGTACACTGATTACAGACAGTAAAACTCATGAATAAGACTGAAAACATTGAGAAAAATCCACAGTCGGAAGGTAAAATCAATCCTCCCTGACCATCGCACCTGTTACACAGTGAACTCAGTATGCAGCGCACCTACTCCATTTGGGAAGTGCGATGCATACAGGCTGCCTTGAAGGCAGAGTGCGATGGTTACAGTGCGAGAATTTGAACGAGATTTCACTCATAGTTTGCAATCTAGTTCAGGTGTTTAGAATGAATAAGTAAAGATCAATGTATGTAAAACATAGGGGTGATCTAAGAGGTTACTATAGCCACCACTTAGGGAAATTAGATTGCTTGCAGGTCTATTGTTTAATTCATAAACAAAACATGGAGATTGACTGAAGCAGCATTGATCTACTTTGCATTTGTATGACAAATGCAGTTCGAAGGCTAGCTGGCTTGACTTTAGGCTCCGTCTGTATGTTTATGAAAGAAACAAGGATATATAAGCTAACAAGTAATCTAGTTACTCCCCAGTGGAGTCGCCATTTTGTTATATGGGAATAGTGTCCACTCGGATGCTGCTATTCCCACTAAGATGGGTGGCTATCTTAGAAACAACAATCAAAGTCTAATATTGATTCCTTTTATGAAAATAGATGAGAGGAGAACCAAGAGGGCCAACCTGAGTCTTGCGCTCTATTTCCTCTCCTTCTTGATAGAGTTTTGCCGCTTCTTCTTTGTCTACCCAGCTTCAAAAGAACCTGTGGAATCACAACAACATACTACTATGCAAGAAACAA
>APFE030757579.1:0-28204 GCA_000404065.3 Pinus taeda | reverse complement strand
TAAGTTCATAAATAATGCAGGATCAAATGTGCATTAACCATATACAAGCATATATAAACAAGTACACAAGAATATGGAAGGAAACAAGAATAGCTTTATTCAGATGAAAAGTAGCAAGAGGATTACAACCATGAGCTCTGACGCAGCATCATCCTCCAGCTAAGAAGCCCTTCTTCACCTCAAGCAAAGCAAAATCACCCAACACTGTGAATGTACACCAGAATACCAACAACACTTCTCTATAAGTTATAAATTCCAGCCTCTGGATCTCTGTGATGAGGGATTCATATATAGATGATTACAGAGAGGTGAGTCATCTTTTGGGATCTTGATTAGTGTCTTCTCTCTGATAGTTCCGCTTCCACTTGGAGAATGATGATCTCTTACTCATCCCTGGTAAAAAATGGAGTGGCAAGTGTCAGAGGGGAAGCTTCTGGAAGATTCCATGATCTTCCACCTCGCATTTTTGTCTCTGCCATTTGTCCATTCCCGACCATCGCAACCTATAGAGGAGAAAATCAGTATGCATCGCACCCTGTACATTGGGAAGGTGATATGCATCGCACCCTCTGCATTGAGCTTTCAGTATGGTCCAGTTTTAACCATTTATGAGCAGTTTTCAGTGGAGAACTTCTGGGAGATGATGTAGTCAGTTGACCTTGTTCCTTTAGGGAGTGAAGCAACACTTTTAGGGACTTAAGAGCCCTCTACTTATGGACATTTGTGATTGGGGTTGAAGTGCCCAAAAATGTCTATAACACATGGTTCAGATGTGCACCTCCTGTACTAAAGATCATGACACTGAACAATGTCCATCATTACCAGGGCTAAAAGTAGTATTCAAAGAAGCAGAGGAAAAAGTAGAAATGGTATATCTGATGAACTAGCTTTGATAATGGCAAGATAAACCTACATGTATGTCATAAGGCACACCCCAATTCTTTCCTTCCTCACAGCTTAATGAACAACAGAACCTTGGGGTAGCTTGGCAAGGCCAATCGTCCTACCCAAATTGACAGAGCCCACCATTCCCTATGACATCCTGGCCAACACAATATTTTCTAGGAAATGGCTAGCTGAATTCTCCTTTTACTCCTATTTGGCAAGGAAATCCCTATCCATCACAGTGGCCTGCTTCCACCTCTCAAAATCTGAACTGGCCTACAAGTTGGCAGTAACCTTTGGGGATATCCAATGTACCTATGGGGATAGGCCCTTAGCCTCAACTCGCACTGTCATCTCTGTATACATTACATCATAATTCTCAACCTCTTCTGCGGTCGTAATTACCAGCTTAGCCAAACCAGAATCCTAATAACAGACCAGTCCAGTTGGTACAGATTATTGAAAACCCAGAGTATGAGATTGAGCAGAAAGAATGTAATGAGCTCTGGTTGATGTCAGGGCATGTCATCACCCCTGTGGAAAATAGGGACCAACCTTGAGTTGAAAATGTAACTCCACTTGTACATATTCCACCACCTGTAAATAATATTGAACCAGAGCAAGGGGAAGAGATAGACTAGCATGATGACATTGAAAAACTTATAGTCACTTCTCTTCCATTCCCCAAAATACTAATGTACCTAAACTGATCGCCTACCATGATTTCGATCCTATAGGGGAACTAAAAAAATTGTGTATTAAGATCCCGCTCCTCCAGGCCATTAAAGACATTCCCATCTATGCCAAAACAATCAAAGAACTGTGTGTAAGGAAGCCTGTGAGGAAGGTAAAAACCTCACCCACTATCCATGTTGTAGGAACCTCATCTAATTTACTCATGGGAGAGGAAACTCCAATAAAGTACGAAGATCCTGGAAACCCCGTAGTAAAAGTTCAGTTATATGACCGCTCTTTTCCAAATATACTAGTTGATATAGGAGCCACCATTAACATATTAACAACAAAAACTTGTCAAGCACTTGGTATTACATCCCTAGAATAAAACACCACTTTATTAGAACCTGTTGATCGATCGATGGTAAGCCCAAAAGGGACTTTACAAGATATCACAGTTTCTATTGATTCATGGGAATATCCAGTAGATTTCCTAGTTATAAACCCAAGGAGTTGCTTGGATGGGCATCCTTTGATTCTGGCCCAAACTTGGTTTGCAACAGTTGATGCATATATTCGCTGTCGAGAAGGCAGCATGACTATTACGAAGGGGGATGATGCAAAAAGCCTGGTGTTATATCCTCCTGCCAAGCCAAGTTTTCCCACTGTAAAATTATGTAAGCAACCACTAGTGTACTTGGAAGAGAGCATCTATTCACCACTCACAGCAGCGGAGGCATTGGAATTTAAAGATCATGCTGAAGAAGACATTATCAATAGTTTTATAAATCAGCCAGCTAATGTGAGTAATGTACAATGTCAGATGTTGAAAGCAATCCTTGATAATGAAGCCATGGAAGATCCCCTGAAGGATACAGACGACTAGCATATTCAGATGACTGTCGTTCATAATAGTAAACCCATTGAGATCGAGCCAGGAAAATTTCTAAATATCAATGACAATTTGGATAGTGAACAACAACAAAAGCTTATCTAGGTCTTACAGGAAAATAAAGGGGCTTTTGCCTAGGATTATCCTGATATGAAAGGGATATACCCACAACTATGTACACACCACATCTATACAGAGAAGGACACTCGACTCATCTGGAAGCCTCAACGAAGGTTGAACCCACACCTCAAGGACATCATGAAAGAGGAATTGCAGAAGCTACTAGATGTCAATTTTATTTATCCTATCTCAGACAGTAAATGGGTCTATCCATTGGTGGTCTTCCCTAAGAAAAATGGGAAGTGGCGTATTTGTGTAGACTATCGAGATCTGAACAAGGCAACATAGAAAGATCACTTCCCCCTCCCATTCACTAATTAGGTCCTCAATACATTGGCAAGGAAGCAGTTCTTCTCCTTTTTAGACACTTTCAGTGGCTATAATCAAATTCATATTGCCCCTAAAGACCAGGATAAAACAACCTTCACCTGTCCCTAGGGCACATTTGCATACATGGCATTGCCATTTGGCTTGTGTAATGCCCCAGCCACGTTCTAGAGAGGTATACTCAACATCTTTGCTGATCTAATAAATGAACGACTTGGGCTATATATGGATGCCTTTACTCCATATGGGGATGAATTCAATCAAGCATTACAAATGCTAGAAAAGGTCTTAGAACGATGCATTGCTACCAGGTTATGTTTAAGAAATGTCAAGTGTCACATGACGATGACCGAGGGCATGATCCTAGGACATTATATCTCTGCAGCAGGAATACAGGTAGATCCAGCAAAGATATAGGTAATTCTTTTACTGCTATCCCCTGCACTCAAACAGAGGTACGTAGCTTCCTGGGATATGCAAGTTATTATCATAGGTTTGTTGAAAAAAAGTCATAGATTGTTTCACTCTTATATTCTCTAACTAGAAATGTTGTTTTCATTTGGTTTGACAAGTGTGACACAACGTTCACAGGTTTAAAGAAACTAGTCTCAACAACACCAGTATTACGTGGAGCTTGTAGCTGCCTTTCCACATCTCCATGGACACATCAGATGTAGCTATAGGTGTTGTCCTTGGCCAAGAGGAGGACAAGAAACCTTATGCCATATATTAGCAAAAATCTCACTTCTACGGAACTTAATTATGCAGTGACAAAAAGAATTCTTAGTTGTTATTTATGTGATAAACAAATTTAGACACTATATAACCGGCTACCAAGTCTTTTTGTACATTGATCACCCTGCCATTCGGTATTTAGGTAATAAATGATCACAAATGGTCAAGTAACATGGTGACTATTGCTTTTGCAGGAATTCGACATTACCATTAAAGATTGTCTGGGAAAGGAAAATCCAGTTGCTGATTTTCTATCTCAAATCCCAAAGGTGAATGATCCACTGGAGGTAGATGACCAATTTTTGGATGAACACCTATTTTCCATGGCAGTAAAGATGCCATGGTATGCATATGTGGAAAATTATCTGGTAGTAGGGAAGCTACCTAAACATTTGATGACAAGAGAAAGGAAACTGATCGTTCAGCATAGTTCCCAGTTCTCTTGGATAGGCAGATATCTTTTTCATACAGGGGTCGACATGTGTATACATAGATGTATCTTCAAGGATGAGATCCATGACATTCTAAAGCCTTTCCATGACGAACCCTGCGGGGGACATTTCACAGATCGAAGGACAGGACATAAGGTATTACGAATGGGTTATTATTGGAAACTATTTTTAAGGATGCTAAAAAATATGCCCAGGCCTGCGATAGTTGCCAAAGGATGGGTCGGCCTAGCCAATTTGATGAAATGCCTCTATAGCCCCAATTAGTCATAAAGCCCTTTAAGCGTTGGGCATTAGACTTTGTGGGTCTATTCCATCTGTTGTCCAATCAGAAGGCCTATGTACTAGTAACCACAGATTATGTGACAAAATGGGTGGAAAAAATAGATTTACCAAGAGCCACAAAGGAAGTAATGATTAACTTCCTTTTCATACTATTCGTGCGGTATGGATTAAAACAAGAAGTGATCACATATGGGGGAAATCAATTCACAAGGCACAAGATTACTGCCACTCTTAGAAACCATCATATTACGCATGAGATCACCTCTTTGTATCACCTGTAGGAGAATGGGAAAATCGAAAGCACCAATAAGGTTATAGAAGCGATTTTGACCAAGACAGTCTCAACACACTGATGAGATTGGGTTGCTAGACTGCCAGAGGTGTTGTGGGCCTATCATATGACTTGGGGGAATACTACTGGATACTCTCCATACCAGCTTGTGTTCAGTAAGGAACCAATTTTTCCAATTGAATTTGAAATAAAGACTCTAGGAACGACCGAGGAAGTGAGGTTGGATTTAACAGAAGCCCAAACCAAGTGTCTTCAGCAGATCAATGAACTATATGAAGCTCGACTACTTTCTTTGCAATGAACTGCAATAATTCAGCAGCAAAGGTTAAAATAGCATGACAGTTGTTATCACCTAGATTGGACCTCAAGCTGAAGGAAGGTAATGCCAAGGTAAACACAAACCACACTTAGCCAAGTAGCTAGCCCTACTAGGCCAGGAGAGGGTTCTCTCTGTAAGGATCTCAGCCAAGATGACTGGATCAAGAAAAGGATATTAGGCTAGGTATAGTAGCACAAGGTTTGATTTGATTTTGAAGGGTTTTGCTAGATCAGGATGAGCCAATCAGTTAGGGCAAGTAAATTAGGTCAAAATTGCAGGGTGTTCAATGGGGCAAGGTAAGCACAAGGCTCAACACTCTAGGGTTTGATGGGTGAAATGATTCAAGATAGGTGAGGAGCTAGAGAGAGCATGCAATCAACATGGATTCTTCTTAAACTGAATAAAACATAGACTTGTGAATATTTTCCCAAAACAGAGCATAAATATTATGGGTTCTTCCTATCAACTTGAAAAAATCCACTTAAAGAGTATGAAATGATGAAATTGAGTCAACAATACATTTTAACACATGAAATCATAAGAAAAACTTAACTAAACATCATACCACATGGATCCCAAAGAAATAGTTGCAACTTTTCATTAATCTCCTAATAAAACTGATACAAAATGATGTCTACTCAAAGCATAAGCATCCAATTGAGTCCAACCCTTTACAATGAGAAAGAAATAGAATATATAGATCTCATTTCAACCTCCTCCCATCCTCAAGGGTTAAATCCCTAAGATGAGGAACTAATCCATCAAAATCTAAACAAAAAATTGGAATCTAGGCAACCTAACAACTTACCTCTAAAAGGGAGGAAACTGATTCATTTGTCCTTAAGATAACTTTTCATTTAATGAATCTACCTTCTACTAACTATTATCCATACTATTTACATGCCTATTTTCTATTTACATCAATAAAAATATCATCCATGAGAAAAAACTCAAAATTACAGTCATG
Source organism: Pinus taeda (assembly GCA_000404065.3). NCBI lineage: Eukaryota > Viridiplantae > Streptophyta > Pinopsida > Pinales > Pinaceae > Pinus > Pinus taeda. The sequence goes on along the minus strand of APFE030757579.1, from coordinate 22,258 downwards.
GCACAGTGAAGTGAAAATTCAAGATAAAATTGCCCTATGCATAGCGCCCAAGCTCTATGCGCAAAGATTTTTGCAGGGCCATTTTGGAGGCATTCTTGGTGTCAAAATTGAGCTCATGATAGCTAATTGGAAATCTCTTCAAGTCTTCCTTACATGACACCTTTAATTTTTTCATTTTAAGCTCATTTGACCCCTCAAAAATGGATTCTCCCAAGACTGCTTCTGTGTTTCCAAAAACGGGAAGAAAAGGTCATTTTTTGGGTGTTTTTTGACCATTTGATTGACCAATCCTACTCTAAAATATTAGAAAATTCTCAGGGTGCATGTACTCATCATTAGGAATCCAAAAATTCTGACCATTCCCTCATTGGATGCCCCTAGGAAAAGAATAGAGCCAAAATTTCTGTGTCAAAAATTGCCAAATTCTTCAAAAGGAAAAAATTCTTCAAAACTTGCTCGAAATTTGTGGAGAACACCACCATCAAGTGTCTTGGTTAGATAAGGAAGCTTCAACAAGAAACCTAATCCTATCACCTTCCCTTTCACCTTTGAGTTCTTGTTTTAGCCATGTCTTCATTTGCTTGATTCTTATGTTACAAATCTTGTTCTGTGTCTTTTTCTCTGTCCCTGTTCATCATCCGGATCTCCATAATCTCCATAAGCCTCATCAAGTTGAAACTTGGCCTTTTCAGCCTCCCTTATGTGGTTTTCTCTGATGTTGAGTTTCATCTCCAATTCTTTCACTACCATTATTTTCCTCCTCCTCATAATTTGTATCCTCTTTGTCCATGTTTGTTGAATTTTTAAGCTTTGAAACCCTAGAGAAGGTAATCAAGAAGTGAGTTGTGGTGAATAGGGATAGGGGAAGGGGAGAGGAGCTTATGCGATGTAGGATGAGATATATATGATATGAGAGTGTGAAGGAGGGGATTTTTCTTTGGTAGGGACTATTTAGCAAATAGGTTTTTAGGATTTTGTTTTGGGGATGAGGGTATAAGGAATAAGTGGAAGGATTGGTTTGAGGGAATTATGGTATAAGAGATAGGTGGAGGGATTGGTTTTAGGGAGTTAGGGTATAAGGGATAGGTGGAGGAATTTTTTTGCAACCTATGGTATGAAAATTGAAATAGAAAATCAACTTCAAAATGATGAACTGAATGCCGAGAGGATAGCTCAAGGATTGAACTTACTTATTTAGGAGTCCTAGATGGCAAAAAGAATGATTTCGATAGTTGATAGGGTGTTTTGGCACTTGCTGGTCCTATGCATAGTGCCCTCTACAAGTACACAGTTCTCTAGATCTATGCATAACGCTGTGAAAATTTCACTGGAAAAACTACCCTATGTGCAGTGCTCCATCCCTATGTGTAGTGCTCCAGCCTCTGTGCACAGCATTCCATCTCCTATGTGCAACACCTTCTGCTCTATGTGCAATTCCTTTTTGAATGCCACTTTTGGAGGCTTTCCTAGTGTGTAAATTCAGCCTATGATAGCTAGTTGGAAAGGTCACTCTCTTGGCTACACAAGGGACATATAAAGCACTAACAATGATCAAGTATAGCCCTTGAAAAGTCAATTCTCCCAAGACTAGTCAAAAAGTGTAGAATGAGGGTGAAAAAATGAAGTGTTCTCTTGCAGGAAACTTTTAGAGGTCTTCCTCAACTCCGAATTAAGTGCCTGATAGCTCATGGAAAATATATTTTTGTCTAGTTATCATTTGACTCATCAGGAAAGTCATTTGGACACTCCAGCGAGAAGAAAAAATTATTTTCCCAAAGTCACTCCAGAAGGGAAACAACTCTCCTGTGGCACCTGTATTTTTGACATTTCTCTAAAACCATGATGCCTATGTAAAATGTGAAGGAGTTTTTTCCTCCTTGGCCTATTATGGACAAAAAAGTTGCTCACTTTTTCCAAATTCATCCCTGTTTGGTCTAAAACATAGTTTCAAGAGAAATTGGCCCTATGTGTAGCAAATGACTTTTCCCTTGGAATGACTTATTGAAAAATGATGGAGACATGGTGTGTATGAGTTGGAATGGCCTCATACTTGCTGAAATGACCTCCCTTATAACTCATATACTCAAATTTCTTTGATTCCCTAGACAACCATAGCTCAATGGGTGAGGAAATTAGGGTTTAGTGCTTGTGGAAAATGATGATTTGGACACCATTGGGAAAAGACAACTCCCTTTGGCATGCAATTAACCCTTTGAAAATTTACCCTTTCACTTGACTATTTCCTTTGACAAATTGATCTTTTGATGGTCTGGCATCTTTGGAACACTAAGTTAACAACTTGGGATGGTGAACTTATTACATTTCAAAGACATAAAATTACATAATGAAATGAGAATTTCTCTTTACAAATCATCTTCACATGGTGAACAGATGTTATTTTATCACCCTTTACTTGCTGGTCTTATGCAATGAAATGGAACCTTGGAAACCCTAATGACCTAATGAAACTTTGAAAAACCCTAAAATACCTAATGAGACCTTGAAGAATTGAATTTCAAGATGACATAATGACCTCATGACTAATACAAATGGCATGATAAAAATAACTTTATGAATGATATACAATCAACAAGATATGAAACTATGCCGACAAGTAATCACATTTAGGGAAGAGTGATGTTTTTGGACTAGGACTACCATCAGTGACTAATTTTTTTGCATGACCTAGTGTAATGATAAAAACATTCTGTGTGTGACACCTAAAATGAATATGAAAAGAGCAATTTGGATCACTGATGGCAGTGTGCAAACATTGACTATAGAAACACCCTTATCAACAAGAAAACATTTCAAAGAGGGGATTGGGCACTTCTATATGGTTCTAGATTACAAGAATTCCCAGGCAAGTTGTAAACAATATGGCTCGACCCTTATGAGATTCAAGAAGTGCATGATAATGGTACTCTTACATTGACTACCATCGATAGATCCGGCCAATATTTTAAGGTAAACGGGCATTGAGTGTGCCTCTATCATCAACCACTTACCAAGGATTATTTCTCCGAGCAAGTACGCGAGGACCTGTCCATGCAAATTCTAGCTACAGGGAATGAGAACCCAGTAGCTTTTCCTTCAAAAAATTGAAATTTCTTGAGAAATTGTAAATAATGTACGTACCCTTTTTAGGCATTACCATGTAACTATGAATTTTTTTTACGAAGTTTCACAAAGTTTGGAAGTTTTTTTTCCTCTTTTTGTTTTTTTCGTTATTTAAAAAATTGAATGCTTATCGTTCAATTGATTGAACAACACATTTTATTATTCTTCTTTTTTCCATTTTTTTCGTTGTTCAAAATATTAAATGTCTATCATTTAATTGATTGAACAACAAATTTTCTTCTTTTTGTTTTTCATTGTTCAAACAATTGAACGTCTTCCATTCAATTGATTGAAAAACACATTTTCTTATTTTTGTTTTTCACTTTTCAAACAGTTGAACGTCTATCGTTCAATTGATTGAAAAACACATTTTCCTCTTTGTTTTTTCGTTGTTCAAACAAATCAAACCACTGTTGTTCAATTGATTGAACATCACAATTTTTTTCTTTTTTTTTTCATTGTTCAAACAATTGAACGACCGTCGTTCAATAGATTGAACATCACATTTCATTTTTATTTTGCTTTAGTTGTTCAAACAGTTGAACGAGTGTCATTCAATCGATTGAACAACACAATTTGTTTTTATTTTTTTTTCGTTGTTAAAACAATTGAACGACTGTCATTCAATTGATTGAACAACACATTTCGTTTTTATTTTGATTTCGTTGTTCGGACAATTGAACGACTGTCGTTCAATTGATTGAACATCAAATTTCATTTTTTTTTAATTTCCCTGTTCAAAAAATTAAATGATTGTCGTTCAATTGATTGAACAACACTTCTTGTTTTTGATAGATTTTCGATCTCCAAACAATTGAACGATTTTTGTTCACTTGAGTGAACAACACTTTTTGTTTCTCTTGATTTTGTTGTGTAAACAATTGAATTACTTTCATTTAATCAATTGAAAAACACTTTTCATTTTCTATTTTGATTTTTCCGTTCAAATGATTGAAAGATTGATGTTCAATCGATTGAACAACACCTTTTAAGAAGATAAATTGTGAATTTTCCTCATTTTTTTGAGCATTATGCCATTCTCTCTTCTTCTTTTGTATTGCAAATAAACACCATTTGAATTGATTTGTGCCTCTTCTAATGAAAAACAATAATAATAATATCATTATGAATTCTAAAGCCTTTTGACGATTATCTTTATTCATAAGCTAATACAGTGTATTTTTAGAATGACTGCCTGAACATCTTTTTTTTCGGACACATAATGAAATGATTCATTATTCTTAATCCAGGATCGCTTATGTTTATAATCTCAAATAGATAAAAGTCATTGATATAATGATAAGGGGATAAGAGTATAACACTTTCATTGGAATATTTTTACTTCATACACCATCCCTGGCTCTTAAGGAGCAAATGAGCCTCCCTCTTTTTACATTAAGAATTGCAAAAGAAAAATGGAAATGGTAAAATATGAAAATGCTTAAAACATTGTCTAAAGAGGATAGGGGGTCTCATTTTGAGCCAGCCTACCATGATCATAAGGATGTAACAGGTGACATTCCAATTTAGCCACCAACCCAAGGTAGTGACCTTTTTGATAATCAAATATGTCAAAAGAATAAGGGGTCTCATCACGAGTCAGCCTGATCATTTTGTTACACCCTAGTGAGTGAAACTATGGTTATCTAGTCACCATGCCAACATAGTGGTGTTTTTATGACGAAGAAAAGAAGAATTAATTGTAAGAAGGACTCTGGCTCATTTAGGGGGGTTAAAAAGAAACCTTGTCAAGGCTATGAACGCCTGCTAGCAGCAGCAGCTCTACTTGTGGTATTGGAGTATCACCTTATATTGCCATATGTCATTTAGCTCTTATCACCTATGGATTTGTTTCTAAAGAGAATTTCCATTTGAGAAGAACTTTTACAAGGCGAATAGCATGGTGACTTTAATCTATATTCATTATATTCCATATGTCCAATCACTAAATGACAATCATTAAACACATACCACCGATTATGCTAATGTGATTAATACCGCTCACGGTAAAGATCTTTGACATAGTGAATTAACAATTGTTGATTTTTGATTTGGTCAATTCACATCCGATGACGAATATTGCTTCATTTCTTTACTGATTTGTGTGTTGTGTTTTTTTAGATTGGTTGTCGGTATTTATTTCACATCAATGAATTTTCTTTCTTTTCACGTGCCAAAGGGACATGGATTCCATTTTATCATCAGAGGGGGAATGGAACGTGTATGCACAGCATGTGTCACAGTTATGGATAACTCTGTGACAATCATTTGGATTACCTCTGGAGTATGAACCGGATCATGAGTATGAACGTGTAATAATTAGCAAGAATTTCCGATTGGAATGAAAACCATTATGGTGGGCATGAAAACTTATGATCATGTGTTAAGTATGGATGGCAGGACAAATGACTTAACTAAATATGATAATAATTATCCAAACAACATCATTTCCCTGTTAATTGTTGTAACATACATTTTTTGTTGTTCTTAATTACAGAGGTAAAACACAATTTCATATAGGTGAACCAGCCTTAGGTGCAGCAGGCATGGGCGAAAGAGCTATCTGGAGTGAACCTCCAGTGCTGATGGTATCAGATCAAGCTTGCGCAATCCTTGAATGCGCTGGCTAGCTACAATATTTGAACAGATTGCAAGGATTTCATGAGGAGCTAATGCTGGAATTTCTAAAGAATCTACAAAATGGTAGCATAGTGGTAAAAGGCATGAGCATGATGGTTTTTGAAGAATTCCTAGCTGAAGTCACTGGAATTCTAGCAAAAGGGGTGAAATGGACAGATAAACACGTCCTTTTATGTAGTGCAATTGAAGTATTCTAGGATCCGGGCAAGGGGCTGATACGAACAGGGAAAGGAATTCATCCTTTGGTGTTACAATAGTCATGACAAGAACTGGCGATCATCATCCAAAGATACATTACCAGCAACAGTCGACACAATGTGGTAAAGCCCTGACAACTGAAACTTCTAGCCATTTTAAAACAAATCATTTCAGTTAATCTACCATTTTTTCTAAATTCGCTATTACATAATGGCGCCCAATGAATAAGGATAGCTAAATACCCACATAGTGTAGTCATCCATCATGGGTTTATTAAATTAATTATCACAAACAAATTGGCTCAGCAGTAATTAACATGCGACAGTATCATAAATCCTACCTTGGCGTCACCCCCGAAAAATGCGGTAACAGAGCAACGAGGGCAAAGAACCCCAGGCCCAAGAAGAACACTAAAGATAAAGAGCTCCTATGCACCCTTAGAACCAAAAAAGTGTAGGTGCTTTGTGCGAATGAAAGCCCAGTGACGCATCCCAATTCAAATAGAGGAAGTTGGACCATCCTGCACACCACCTCTTAATCCACAAAATCCCCCTTTACAAGACTATGAGGAGGAACTAGCCAGGGTATTGGAAAACATGGGAATGTTTGTTGAAGGTAGAGAATAGCCAGGAAGCATTGAAAAATATAATTTTACCCCTGACCGGTCTACCCCTGTTGATAGCCCTGGTCGTGAGCAAACCCAACCATTTACTGATGCCATGGAGGAACATAGGGAATCAATTCCTTCTATAGAAACACCCCTTGAAGTCAAGGTACATGAAGGAGAAGCTAGTAGAGAAGAAACTCAGACAGTAGGCACTAACCTAGTGGACCCCCCAGCTAAAGGAAACCCTAAATATGAAAACTTGGGAGATGCTAATCAGCCAGGTTATTAATGTCAGTATTTGCATCCTACCATCAGTGATCAAAAATCCTCTTTTCATATCATTTTAAGGGTCTGATTCAAAATTTTTTTATCATTCCACTAGGTCATGCAAAAAATTAGTCACTGATGGTAGTCCTAGTCCAGAAACATCACTCTTCCCTAAATGTGATTACTTGCTGGCATAGTTTCATATCCTGTTGATTGTACATCATCCATAAAGTTATTTTTATCATGATCATTTGTATTAGTCATGAGGTAATTATGTCATCTTGAAATTCAGTCCTTCAAGGTCTCATTAGGTCTTTAGGGTTTTTCAAGGTTTCATTAGGTCATTAGGGTTGCCATGGTTCCATTCCATTACATAAGACTAGCAAGTAAAGGGTGATCAAATAACGTCCCTTCACCATGTGAAGATGATTTGTAAAGAGAAATGCTTATTTCATTATGTAATTTTATGTCTTTCAAATGTAATAATTTCACCATCCCAAGTTGTTAACTCAGTGTTCCAAAGATGCCAAACCATCAAAAGATCAATTTTTCAAGGAAATAGTCAAGAGAAAGGGTAAAGTTTCGAAGGATTAAGTGCATGCCAAAGGGAGTTGTTTTTTCCCAAGGGTGTCCAAATCATCATTTTCCACAAGCACTAAACCCTAATTTCCTCACCCATTGAGCTAGGGTTGGCTATGAAATCAGAGACATCTAAGTATATGAGGCATAATGGAGGTCATTTCAGCAAGTATGATGCCATTCCAACTCATACACATCATGTCTCCATCATTTTTCAATAGGTCATTCCAAGGGACAAATCATTTGCCACACATAGGACTAGTTTTTCTCAAACTATGTTTTAGACCAAACATGGAAGCATTTCGAAACAATGAGAGAGGGTTTTGTCCAAAATAGTCCAAGGAAGAAAAACCTCCTTCACTTTTTACAGAGGTGTCATGTTTTACAAATGTGTCAAAAATATAGTTACTACAAGAGAGTGGTTGCACTTCTGGAGTGACCTTGGCAAAATCAGGATTTTTCCTAGCTGGAGTGACCAAATGACTTACTTGATGAGTCAAATGATAACCAAACACAGAGATATTTCCAATGAGCTAGTAGGATCTCAACTTGGAGTGGATGAAGACCTCCAAAAGTTGACTGAAACATCACTCTGCATTTTTGCAGCCTCATTCTAGACATTTTGACCAGTCTTGGGAGATTGAGCTTTTGATAGGGCAAATGAGCTCCAAATTGAAATATCCAAGATGTTCACGAAAGTATACTCAACAATACTTCCACTGAGCTATCCCACACTCAATTTGGACATCAATAAGGTAGTCAAGAGTGAGATGGAAGTCGTGTTGCGTGTTGAGGGCTTGGCGTTGCACTTCTCGTAGAATTTCAGAGTGCAATTTAACACTGGCGTTGCGCTTCCAGGGTGGCGTTGCACTTCTGTGAAGTGGCACTACACTTTGTGAAATAGGGCTAGAAAACCATAAAACTCTTAAGAAAACTTCAAATTTCTCTCTCCTTCCATCATTGCAAGTAAGTTGACATCCCTCACTTCAGTTTTGGTTTGCAAATCAAATCTATAAGCATCATTTTCCATGTTTAATATGAAACCCTAAAGTCTCCCTAATGATGCCTAAAACCATAAATCCTCACTATTCATACTATCACCTATCCCTACAGCTCTAAATTTCCCTATCCCTCTTTCCCTATCCCCTTATCTCTATTCCATATCATTCCATCCCTTTATCCCTCTTCGCCAAGGGCATCAAACAAAACAAGCTCTCCCTCTCATTTCCTACTCCCTCATTCATTTTTAGCCCATAAATCCATTTCAAATCCCATAACCCCTAAAACACTCTCACTCATTCCCTTCGTACAACCTCCAACCTTGCAAACATGGAACAAGAAGACCGAGACTATGAGGGGGAGAACACAAGTAGTGACACCTCATTAGATAGAGCTAAGCAAGAGAGAAAACCACACAAGGGACGATGATAGGCTTAGGATGATTGCTGAAGCTTCCTTGGCTCATTATACCACAGGATGATGGTGCTTCTCACCAATTTTTGGCAAGTTTAGAAGAAATTGTGTCATTTACAACTTTTGGAATTTACTACACAAAAAAACTGCTTGCTTTTCCTAGGGGCACCTTATGAAGAAATGGTTTACATTTATGGATTCATAGCGATGAGAACATGAACCCTAGAAAGTATCAAAGTTTTTTGGGCAGAACTGGTCCACCAAAAGGTCAAAAAACACCCTAAAAATGACCTTTCTACCACTTTTTGGACACACAAAAGCAGTCTTGGCATAATCAAGTTTTGAGCGGTCAAATGAGCTTCAAATTTTGAAATTCAAGGTGTTTTGGAAAGTAGACTGGAATACCATTCCAATGAGCTATCATGGGCTCAATTGGGATGCTAGGAAGGCCTCCAAAAGGGACCTGAATGTCGTGCTACACTTCTGGCCAGTGGCATTGCGCGTAGGGTAGTTTTTGCTCAGGATGGCCATTTTTCTAGTTTTTTCACTGTGATCATGGATTCTCTCTCATGGAGGTTGTTTCACCATTGTAAATGATTACTTGGCATGTAATTATGATATGTAAATAGTAATATAGCATAGATTCATTGCTTTAGAAGTTAGTTTGAGCTCAAATGAATTAGTTTTTCACTTTTAGAGGCAAGTTGTTGAGATGCCTATATTCTTATTTCTTGTTCAGTATCAGTTAGATTAGCTTCTCATCTTAGGGATTTTGTTATCACTCGGGTTTTCCCAAAAGTTGTAAGAAGGGGAAAGGAGGTCGAGGTAACCACAAACCAATCTTTTAGATACAGATTCTAGCCATTCTGCATCCAGAGAGGGCTCTCTCTTTAAGTTTTAGCTTTGTTTTGAAAGGTATTAGGCTAGTTATGAAGTTCGGGAATTTTCTTTGAGTTTGGGTGGTGAGATTCAATAGAAAAGGGGAAAGACTAAGTAGTTTAGGCCATTGGGCTAATGGAGTCAAGTAAGATGGCTTAACTGGACTTGGTTTCTTGACAAATGATGGTTTCACAGGGCAAGGTGGTCAAACATGGAACAAATAAAGACTTGGAATAGATGGAATGGGTTTCAAAAATGGGAGAAGGGGAATTAAGAATCCTTCAACCTATTTCAAGAGGGAACTTGGATGATTACTGATAAAAAGAAGTTAAGTATTCTTTAACACATAATCAAAGTGACAAAACTAGGAATAGGAGAAATTAAGATTTCACTGCTTATTCTAATTCAAAAGAAAACATAGAAAATGATAACTTTTGAAGACAGAGTGCAATAAAACATATTCGAATTACCCTTTTTGTTTATCATTCAGATGTGATACAGAGATGAAATAATAAACAAAGAAAACTTTAAAACATGAGGTATAGAGTACTTATTGATCCAGTGTTTGCTTCAAGAAATCTGTGAAAAGTCCCTTGCATTAATTCTTTGTCTAGCAAGCCATGCGAAAATTTGATCCAATCAACAATTTATTCCAAAAAACTAGTATTACAGCAATGTATATGAATCCACCCTCAATACTCCAATTGAGGGAGTATTTATACAAAAAAAATTACAAAAAATATCTCATAATAGAGTGAGATATATTCTAGTGATGACATCATTTTTACAAGAAAATAGAGACAACTAGTCTCGAAGATAGGAGAAAAGCAAACAGATGTTGTGTTGTTCCTATTTGTGTTGGGTGTGCTGGAGGTAGGCCCTTTTATTTGGCTTGATGTTGTAACTTCATGCTGGCTGCCCTGTTTGACTGATACTCTTCAACTTGTTTTGACCACTATTCACCTTTATTCATCTATGTTTATCTCAACAAGGTAAATAGCCCAAGATTTACATTTTACCAAAGGTAACTTTACAAAATTTCTAACATATCTTCCCACCATTTCTGCTCTGGAAATTTGTGCCTCTGACGTTTTCTTAGAGTTTCATTAGTCTCTGTATATCTGAAGAAGTTAGGCTGAATGGTGAATAGGTGCTTTACCTCATGCTCAATGTAGAATAGGTTCTCTAAACTGCCATAGAGAACTCGGATTGTGGGAAGTGTTTTTACTCCTGCTGCACTTGATGATGAGCTAGATTGATTGCCAGCATACCTATTCAATTTATCTACATAATCAATGTGTTTCATCAATTTGTCATTAATGACCAAAGGACTTGGTAACCCTTTACTCTGCAAAACTGTGAATTTCTCCATAAAAGAATTGATTTCTACTTGCATGTCTTGGCATCTTCTATCTAATTTCTGCATTAAAGTTCTCTTGGTCATAACTCTTTTGATTTCCAAAATGGTGTCTGTCTTGTCTGAGATGCCAAGTACTTCTAATTGTTCTCTGTTTTTGGTATTCAAATAATTGATAAGCCTGTTGGCTTCTTGTGGGAAAAATGGACTAAACAGTTGTTTTGGGATCTCTTTATGGCAGATACAGACTGTTTTTAACTTGAATTTGGCTTTATTTGACAGAATTCCCAGTGGAAAACTGAAATTGTAGGGTTGCAGGGAAAAAATGGATAAATACCTAGATTAAGGAGGAAAATCGTACAATGACAGGTTGGTTGATAGGCTGCGAAGCTCGTACTATAGTCTTGTTGGTCAAGTGGCAGTTGAAAAGCTGGAACAATGGACTGGGTCGTTAATTTGCATGGGAGCTGGATGCAGCGCATTACAGTGAAAATGACATTTTATCGTTGTTTTTAACGAAATTTGGGTTCGCGGGACTTTTTTGACATTTATTGAGTGGATGACGTCAGCATGATGGGACATTTTGTCGTTACGTAGAGGGTGGTAAGCGGTTTACCCCATACCACTTTTAGGGTCAAGTGGTATCGGGCCAGGGGCGAGCAAGCATATGGAGTAGGCAACGCGTGGTGAGGGTATGGCAGAAAACCGCCTAGTGATTGAAAGTTAAATTGCGGTCACTAGGGGGGTCGCGATATGATCGTCGACTGTCGGATGAAAAGGCGGAGATCGGATGAATGACGGGCGTTCGAAATGGTAGGGTTTTATTTGCGATGGGCCCGATTGAATTAATGAGTTAATAAATCATATTGGGGTGAATGCGATTGGTCAGGGTAGGTTATTAATTAACCTGAATAGTAAATTAATCCCTTTGCGCGGCGGGGAACTTTGGTTATTAACGAATTTTTGATAAACTCGTTAATCCCATTTAACTATTGATTATGGTTGTATTCAACCAGGGGCGGTATATATAATGTTTGGGGATTTTTATATAGTTAAAATAATATGGGAAAAGGGTTATATGGTGTGGGAGTTATATATTTATATATGTTAATAGTTAATATGACTATGAAGTGTAAAGCGCTAAGTTAAAACATTTTATGCATATATTCAAACTTAGGCTAAAGATAAAAAAGGGTTTTTTTTTTAGGTGACATGGTGCATTATTCCTAAGTAAAATAGGATTTTACTTAGGAAAACTTTATGAAATGAAATGAATGATTTATGGATGATTTATGAGCACATATGCTTTTAGATCATTGGGCCGAGGGTCCGGTCCCTCCAGAAGTCAGAGAAATGCTCTGAACCCCTTTGACTTTCAAAGACCTTAATGCTTAAGGGAAATTAATGAAGTGTTTAGGGAAAATGTGAATGGAAGTTAGTTACTTAACCTTGCCTTGATTGAACTGCATTAAGTATAATGTATATCTTGCACTTGTGATAAAAGTAAAATTTTACACATTTAGAGACATGATCTATCACAAGTAGCATTCTGCAACACCATCTACCTACCCTACCTATTTTAGCCTGACATTTTTTCCTTCTTTATTTGGGTGCACTTAGACTGGAAAACCCTTATCAATCTTATTTTTCTTTTAAATGGCAAGCCTACCTAAGTCTGCACTTATTACATCCAAGGGCTTAGATTAAACTGTTGAGCTCCTTTTTATTTACTCTACATATCTACTCATCTACCAAGATTACACTGTTTGGTTAGATATTTATTCTCTATCTCTAAAACATGAAATTGAAAAACAAATGATCCAAGTTTAAGCTATTTGACTCTTCATCAATTTTGGCATAAGTCTAACAAGTTGCACACAATTGCTTATTGTAGAAAATGAAATAGTAGTGGCATTTTAGGCTTGCACACTTTCCTGGTCTTTTTGTTTAGGGTTCATTTTTTCTCATTTTTTGACAATTTTATTCTTTTTACCTTTTGATTTTTCTTTTAGGGTATACACTCTTTACATTTATTAAATTTTTTGATTTTTTGAAAATATGGACAACCTTTGCAACAAGGAAAGGTATGAACATATTACAGAGCTCATCAAGTCAATCATGAAATATGACACCTATTGGTATAGGAACATAACAGATTCGACCCCTGAGGATGGGAGGAGGTTGAATACATGTCTATATCTTCTTATTATTTCTCTTGGTAGAGGGATAGACTCAGTTGAATGCTCAGACCTTGATTATACAAATTTTGTAAGTAGTTTGGGAGGAGATTAATAAGAATTGTAGCTATTTTTATGGGATCCATGTGGTATGAGTTTTAGAATAGCTTCTTCTTCTGTGATGATGTGTTAATATGTTTTCTATATTCCATTAATCATTTCATTTCTTCTAGTTGAATGTTTTCATGTTTATAGGTGGAATTCATTGTATCAGTGCTCTGCCTTGGGAAACCATTCACCATTTCATGTTTTCTGCAGTCTAGGAAGGATTCATGGTTTTCACATGCCCTTCTTAGCTTCTCACAAGTCTAAAACATCTCATGCCATCAAGCCCTTGAGTGCTAAAGCCTATGCCTACCTTGCCCCATTGAACACCCTGCAATTCTGGACTAGTTCCCTAGACCTAAACTGTCCAACTCCTCCTGATCCGACAAAACCCTTTCAAAATCCAATCAAAACTTCATGCTACTATACCTAGCCTAATATCCTTTACCTGATCCAGTCATCTTGGCTAAGATCCTTACAGAGAGAGCCCTCTCCCAACCTAGTAGTGCTAGCTACTTGGCTAAGCGTGGTTCGTAGTTACCCTGGCATTGCCTTCCTTCAACCTCAAGTTCAATCCAAGTGATAACATAGTGGCGACCATACTAGAGAGCATAGTTTTATGTTCCTCAACAAAATGTATCAAGTTTAGATCTGATCGTTGATGGTGGACAATGATCAGACACCAGAAGGCTAAAATCATTCACCTGGTGACTCTAAATTAGTTTTGAGATCAAATCTAAGGACTCCACTGGAGGATGAACCCAGCCAACAAAAACATGAAAGGACAATATGGAAAGATCAGGTATTCAAGTTGGAATTTCATCCAAGACATTATGTTCTTTGTTATAAATTATTTCTTCTCTTTTCCTGAGAATGTCAAGAAGGCTTTGCAAAGTATACTTTATTTGAGAAAATATCCTAGACTTGCATTTGATTCTTTCCCTTTGAAGATTGTGAATACAAAATGTATGCATGCCTTTGATCTTGATCAAGACCCTTCTTCTGAATATTATGATGACCATCTTCAAACTGATGAGCCTCAAGAGACCAAGACTGATTCTACACCTTCTGTACATATTCCTATACCTTGTAAAATTCCAAATAGATACAAGCCTCTGATTTTACCTCCTATGTCCCATGCTTTCCCTAAAAATAATTACCTATATCTACCAACATTTGATGGTGAATGTGAAAACATCACTACTGAGAGACATGTACTAAATTTTGAGTCTTTTCTTGACCTTTTTGAAGTTGATGAATAGGATGTTAGTATTAGACTTTTTTCTTTTTCTTTGCAAGGAAAATTCAAGAGTTAGTTCAAAACCCTGCCTAATGTGAGCATCTCAGATTTCCAACAGTTCGTCAAAATTTTCCTCGACAAGTGGGTGGTCAAACAAAACCCTTTCTTGATTCTAGAAGAGTATAACCAACTGAAAAGACTACTATGGGAGACAGTACAACAAGTTTTTGCCACATTTAACCAAGCTTATTGTTCGATGCCTATTAGTATAAGACCTCCTCCTGATTTACCTCTCTTGCATTATTCGGAAGCCTTTGATCCAGAAATGGAGTTTCAGCTAAGAGAAAGGAACCTTACAACACTTGAAGAGATGTAGAACAATGTAGTAGATGTAGAGGCTAATTTGTTGATCAGAAAGGCAAAGTTGAAGGAAGAAAATATGAAAAACATATATCGAGAGGAATCGACATCTTTAGAGATAAAGCTTGACATTTTGGTAAGTGCAGTGGAAGAGATGATGCAAAAACATCACCAGAAGGAATGAGTATGATGTTCAAGACCATGACTCGCTAATTGAAGAAAACCAAGTGGTTGATCCAAAACATTTTCTTTCTTATCCCAATTGTCATAGAATTGATAATGATTATTTTATAGATCATCTTGGAGAAGAGAGATCTGTTGATCTGACATGTATGGTTGATGATGTGTTTTATACTGATGATTTTCCTAAGTTTGATCAATATGATGATGATTATGTTGTCCAAATAGAAGCTAGTCTTGCAGAAAAATCAACAGCTAGTTTATGGAAGGAGGAAGTTCACTTTTAGTAGCTCAAATATAGTGATTAGTTGTTTCATATCAGCTATGGAAGTGAGGAAGAAAGTGCAGAAAATTTTGAAGTGAAGGATCTTTGCCTCTCTGTTTTACTTCATTTCAGTTCATCAGAGACAACTTTTGTGCAATCATAAATCAATCGTCGATAAGTTTTGATTTGTACGATCTAGAGGGAAATGAAATCCTTGTTCAAAATTTCTCATATCTAGATTTGCAGCCCCCGAATGCCATTAAATGTCAAGTTGCAGATGAAGACTTGGAAGCTAGAGCATATGATCAAATGATGCAAGATGATTCCGTACCATTATGTTTTGAATCATTTCAGTTTTTGAAGGGAAATTTGCATAATATATATTCAAATGAGTATCCTGTAAAAAATCATGTAATCTCATTGGAACCAATAGAAACTGGGTTGCAACAGTCTTTTCATGTTTTTCACAATCCAATAGTTGATGTGTTATATGATGTTTGCAATCAAAGTCCTTCTCCATTAGCTAACTTTGAGCTTAAAAAAAGTATTGACACAAACTTTATCTGGCAACCAGTTTCTTTGTCATTTTCAGCAGGACTCTTGTCACAAAGCTTAGATGAAAGTTTGCATTCATGGTATGAGGAGAAGCAAAATAATCCATTGGATGAGCTAAGTCCCAATGCACATGAATTTCAAGATCATCATGCCATATTTTTGGAGTCAGATAGAGAATCCATATTATTCAATCTGGGAAAATTTGGATTTGTTTACAAGTTTTCATGGGAGTTGCATTTCAATAGTTCTCTCTTCTTTCTCATAAACAAGCACTTGCGGCGAATTCAAATAGCATCCTGAATGCTTACTTGGTTGCATTGGTTGTTTCATTTCACTTGATCAGGTGATGAATGGAATAGTTAGAGTATGTTTTATTGAATAAGCTCCATTTTGAGCATTTTTTCTAGTTTGTCAGTTATGTTTTAGTATTGAGTCAGTTTTTACTTGAGTAAAAGTCACTTTGTGTCATCAAGTCGTCAATTTTTAGTTATGCATTTCAATTTAAGTTTTTGACTGTATTGGCCCACATGGTTAGGCACTTAGTCTACGATGTTCTTGACACCTCCAAGGAGTTTCCATCCCCAACAAAGCCGATGTTAGTGCCAGTATTTGCATCCTGCCATTAGTGATCAAAAATCCTCTTTTCATATCATTTTAAGGGTCCGATTCAGCAATTTTTTATCATTCCACTAGGTAAAGAAAAAAATTAGTAATTGATGGTAATCCTAGTCCAAAAACATCACTCTTCCCTAAATGTGATTACTTTCTGGCATAGTTTCATATCTTGTTGATTGTACATCATCCATAAAGTTATTTTTATCATGCCATTTGTATGAATCATGAGGTCATTATGTCATCTTGAAATTCAATCCTTCAAGGTCTCATTAGGTCTTTAGGGTTTTTCAAGGTTTCATTAGGTCATTAGGGTTGCCAAGGTTCCATTCCATTACATAAGACCAGCAAGTAAATGGTGATCAAATAATGTCCCTTCACCATGTGAAAATGATTTGTAAAGAGAAATGCTTATTTCATTATGTAATTTTATGTCTTTCAAATGTAATAATTTCACCAGCCCAAGCTGTTAACTCAGTGTTCCAAAGATGCCAGACCATCAAAAGATCAATTTTTCAAAGGAAATAATCAAGAGAAAGTGTAAAGTTTCAAAGGGTTAAGTGCATTCCAAAGGGAGTTGTTTTTTCCCAAGGGTTTCCAAATCATCATTTTCCACAAGCACTAAACCCTAATTTCCTCACCCATTGAGCTAGGGTTGGCTATGAAATCAAAGACATCTAAGTATATGAGGCATAATGGAGGTCATTTCAGTGAGTATGAGGCCATTCCAACTCATACACATCATGTCTCCATCATTTTTCAATAAGTCATTCCAAGGGACAAATCATTTGCCACACATAGGGCCAATTTTTCTTCAAACTATGTTTTGGATCAAACATGGAAGAATTTGGAAAATGTAAGAGAGGTTTTTTTCCAAAGTAAGCCAAGGAAGAAAAACCTCCTTCACATTTTAAACAAGTGTCATAGTTTTAGAGATATGTGAAAAATATAGTTGCTACAAGAGAGTTGCTACATTTCTGGAGTGACCTTGAGAAAATCAAGCCTTTTCCTAGTTTAAGGACCAAATTACTTTCTTGATGCATCAAATAATAACTAGACATAGAGATCTTTCCAATGAGCTATCATGAGGTCAATTCGGAGTGGAGGAAGACCTCCAAAAGTTGACTGAAGCAACACTCTGCATTTTGGCAGCCTCATTCTGCACATTTTGACCATTCTTAGAATATTGAGCATTTAACATGGCAAAGGATATCAAAATTGAAAAATTCAAGATGTTCTCAAAAGTAGACTCAACAAGCTTTCCAATGAGATATACCATGCTAAATTTGGATATCAGTAAGGTAGTCGAAAGTGAGTTGGATGTGGCGCTGCACATTGAGGGCTTGGTGCTGCACTTTGAGGTTGGCACTGCGCTTTTGGCAAAATATCATAATGCAATTTCACATTGGCGCTGCGCTTCTAGGGTGGCGTTGCACTTCTATGTAGTGGCACTGCACTTTGTGCAGGAGGGCTAGAAAACCCTCAAACTCTCAAGAAAACTTCAATTTTCTCTCTCCCTTCATCATTGCAAGTAAGTTGACCTCCCTCACTTCCGTTTTGGTTTGAAAATCAAATCTATAAGCATCATTTTCCATGTCTAATATGAAACCCTAAAATCTCCCTAATGATTCCTAAAACCATAAATCCTCACTGTTCATCCTATCACCCATCCCTACATCTCTAAATTCCCCTATCCCTGTTTCCCTATCCCCTTATCCCTATTCCATATCATTCCATCCCTTTATCCCTCTTCGCTAAGGGCATAAAAAAAAACAAGCCCTCCCTCTAATTTCCTACTCCCTTATCCATTTTTAGCCCATAAAGTCATTTCACATCCCCTCACTCCTAAAACACTCTCACTCATTCCCTTCATACAACCTCCAACCTTACAAACATGGTCCAAGAAGACCAAGACTATGAGGAGGAGAACACAGGCAGTGACACCTCAGCAGATAGAGCTAGGCAACCGAGAAAACAACACAAGGGAGGATGATAGGCTTAGGATTCTTGCTAAATCTTCCTTGGCTCATCAAAGCTCATGATGATGGTGCTTCTCACCAATTTTGGGCAAGTTTAGAAGAAATTCTGTCATTTGCAAATTTTGGAATTTATTACACGGAAATATTGTAGCACTGCACTTTTCCTACGAGCATCTAATGAAGAAATGGTTTGCATTTTTAGATTCAACCTAACAAGTTTCAAAGTTTTTGGAACAGAACGGGTCCACCAAAAGGTCAAAAAACACCCTAAAAATGACCTTTCTACCACTTTTTGGACACACAGAAGCAGTATTGGGAGAATCAATTTTAGAGGGGTCAAATGAGCTTCAAATTCAGAAATTCCAGGTGTTTTGGAAGGTAGAATAGAAGACCTTTCCAATGAGATATCATGGGCTCAATTGGGATTCCAGGAAAGAAAGTGGCAATGTGCTTCTGGCCAGTGGCGCTACGTGTAGGGCAGTTTTTGCTCAGGATGGCCATTTTTCCAGTTTTTTCACTGTGATCATGGATTCTCTCTCATGAAGGTTTTTTAACCATTGTAAATGATGACTTGGTATGTAATTATGATAGATAAATAGTAATAGAGGGTACATTCATACTTTAGAAGTTACTTTGAGCTCAAATGAATCAGTTTTTCACTTTTAGAGGCAAGTTGTCGAAATTCCTATATTCACGTTTCTTGTTCAGTATCAGTTAGATTAGCTCCTCATCTTAGGAATTAGACCCCTCTATGGGAGGAGGTTGAATACATGTCTATATATTCTTCTTCTTTCTCTTGGTAGAGGGTTGGACTCAACTGGATGCTCAGACCTTGATTACACACCTTTTGTAAGCAATTTGGCAGGAGATTAATAAGAATTGCAGCTACTTTTATGGGATCCATGTGGTATGAGTTTTAGCATAGTTTCTTCTTCTATGATCATGTGTTAATATGTTTTATGTATTCCATTAATCATTTCATTGCTTCTAATTGAATGTTTTCAAGTTGATAGGTGGAATTCATTGTATCAGTGCTCTGCCTTGGGAAGAGATTCACCATTTCATGTTTTCTGTAGCCTAGGAAGGATTCATGGTTTTCACATGCCCTTCTTAGCTTCTCACCAGTCTAAAACATCTCGTCCCATCAATTCCTTGAGTGCTAAATCCTATGCCTTCCTTGCCCCATTTAACACCCTGCAATCCTGACCTAGTTCCCTAGGCCTAAACTATCCAGCTCCTCCTAATCCAGAAAAACCCTTTCAAAATCTAATCAAAAATTCGTGCTACTATGCCTAGCATAATATCCTTTACCTGATCTAGTCATCTTCGCTGAGATCCTTACGGAGAGATACCTCTCTCAGCCTAGTAGGGCTTTCTACTTGGCTAAGTGTGGTTTGTGGTTACCCTAGCATTGTCTTCCTTCAGCCTAAGGTTCAATCCAGGTGATAACATAGGTGATACTCCCTTTCTAAAGTCCCCTAAAGACGAGGCCTACCCAAGAGAAAACTCAAAGAATGGTAATTGTTAAGGAGATACCATTGCATTGGGATCTCCTGAAAAAGAAATACATAATAACAATGAGCTAGAAGGAGAAACTCCACCTGGAGACACAGTTCCAATTGGAAACATCCCTGATGCTGACATAGTACAACCTATACAGTGTTGAAAATAATACTGAGAGGGGGGGTGAATCAGTATTATCTAGTCCTTTTACCAAATCTTCTTTATTTATACTTTGAATTATTTTTGCATATCAGTACTATAAAATAATGAGCATGAACAAGAAAAACAGACAGTCACATCAAAGAACACCAGATATAAGGTGGAACCCAATGTGGTGAAAACCACCTGCTGCAATATGTCTCTATCTTCTTTCAAATTAGAAACTCCTTTTACAATGGTCTTGTACTGGTGCAGTCCTTACCAGTACGCAGGCTGCAACCGCAGAGAGATACAACTCTCTCTCGTTTTCCAGTCTCTCCTGGAAGGGAGCTACAACCCCCTACTTCTTTTCAAGGACCACTTTTCATAAATTTTCAAACTGGATCCATAAATATCAAATGATCATCAAGTACAGATAAATTACAGTCAGCTGCAGTAACCAGATCAAAGTAACAGAACCGAACCCAGAACACCTTATCAACAAAAAAATTCAGTCAACAGAAGATCTTAAGTCAGATACACAGTTTTCCTTTTACTGGCCTGCGACGCTACGCACTTCACCCTCTGCTTCTCTGCATATACCCGCAGAGCTCCTTCTGTTGCACTGCGTGACCACGCACTGCTTCTTTTACTATGCTGCGTACAGTATGCACCCAAATACACTATCGCGCCGCGTACTTCACTGAAGGCATGCACCCAAAGATACTATCACGTCGCGTACTGTTTCTGTACGTATGCACCTGAACCACTGTCGCTTTGCGTACCCACGCACTGCTCCTTCGTCGCCTGTGCGTACCCATGCACTGCGCCTTTGTATCCCCTGCGTACCCACGCACTTATCCTTCTTCTGCTCTGCGTACCTACGCAGAGGCACCGTTAAACACCTGCGTACATTAGATTAGGGCTGAATTTATAGATCACCAGTGTGCTATAGTTAGACAGATGCCCAGATCTGATCAAGCGCTCGGGAGATCACCCTTTACAGATTCGCCTTCCACTTCACTTTTATATAGATCAAGATTTTTGAAATAATAACCCAAATATTTCAGATGTTAAGATATTCAACCCAAAGCATGCTAAGCCAAATGATCTCCTTTGCTTTATATAGGCAAGCTCTTCCTCAAATCAAGGATCATGGGGCTCAATAATAATAATAAAATAAAACAATACCACGGGCCAGAACCATGATAACACAATACCGTCGGCTAAATACCAAGGGTTAAACACAAGGAACCCCATGTGAGCACTTTCTACTGCCTTGAAGTGTGTGCACAGGGGTACGCACCTCAGGAATGGGTAACCTGCGTGACTAGACGCAGTCCCTGCACGACGTACCTGCGGGTACGCACCTTCTAAACTGTTCTCCTGCGTACTCCTTAATTTTCATCATATTGAGAACCTTGCCATGGGTGTTGCCATCAAGTACAACATCTATAACATATAACCATACCAGAAACATAATGCCAACAATCTCCCCCTTTGGACTTGATGGCAACCTCAGAAACTTCAGCGACATTCTCCCCCTTTGACATCAAGGGAAAAGGGTTATGCTCCCCCTAAGAACATGCTCCCCCTGAATATGAAACAGATCTGCAAAGAAGAACCATAATCCACCAGACACCATTAATGACCAAGAAAGAGATAGAGACATATTGCAGCTATATTCAGACCAGCTCCCATGATTTCCTTTTGTACATCCTCCATAATGCCAACAATGCATTAGATGCTCCCCCTAAACCTGTGCCACAACCCAGCACATGTACGCATATACCTCAGATGAATCATGCGTACAACCAAAAATCAGAAGAGTCTCAACAATAAGATGATGCATCAACAACCCCCAGCTTTTGCCTGAGGTATTCAAAAGTCTCCCTGGGCAATGGTTGGGTGAGAATATCAGCAACTTGTTCCTTAGAAGGAACATAATCCAACTTGACCTTTTGTTCAAGCACTTGTTCCCGGAGAAAATGATACTTGATTGGTATGTGCTTGGTTTTTGAATGCATGACAGGATTCTTTGAGATGCTGATTTCACTTGTGTTATCGCATAAGATAGAGATAGG
>APFE030757578.1:43845-72010 GCA_000404065.3 Pinus taeda | reverse complement strand
GTAGATTAAGTATTTTTCTTTAATACATTGCATAATCAGTTTAATCTATAGTTTCTCTACAAGATGTGTAGAGAGCATAATTTCTACAGATTTTTTATTCAACATTTCAGGTCATCATGTATACTCTCTGTTTCTGAATGAAGATGCTTATGGATGATCCTTAATAGAGATTATTATTAGAATAGTTACCATTGAAAAATATCATTGAGAAAAACACATTCACCGAGATATTAAAACTAATAATACTTTGCTAGACAACAACTTTGTGGCTAAGATTGCAAATTTTGGATTGGCTAAACTTGTGGGGAAAGCCGATGAGGGTGAAGTATTACTACAAGAGTTATTGGGACATTTGGCTACTTGGCTCCAAATTATCTATGAGATGGCTATGTGACAACAAAAGGTGATGTCTATGCCTTTGGAGTTATATTTTTTGAGCTTATATCAGGAAAATATATAGGGATGGTACCAAGCACACTAGAAAGGCAATCTCTAATTTCTATAATGTTACTTGTTCTTCAATTTTTCCCCAATTCAACTTGTATGAACAGATTAAAGGAATGTATCAACCCCAATATTAGGAATTATATTCACATGACTGCATTTATAAAATGGTGATAAAATGGCCATATTGGTGAAGCGGTGTGTAGAAAGAGACCCCACTACACATTTTGACATAAAGCGAGTTACATTCACTCTCTTAAATCTTGTTTCCTTCAATGAATTGGAACTTGCATCAGCTGATGACAGTTAAGTTTTCAATAGATTTGTACAGAAAAGATGATTCAACACGTCAACAAATTTATTTATAGTAGATGTTACTGAGTTTCAAAGTGCAATTAAAAGAACAAGTTTCACAAGTGAAGGATAAACAAAACATATGACGCTTGGTACTAGAATTTTTTTTGTGCAAAGAGAAAAATGAATAGTCAACCTTATGTCACGCGAGTTTGTAAAGTGAGTTTAGGGGAACTGAATAATATGAGAGTAGAAAAAAATATTTTTTATTCAAATATTTGGGGACCTACTTGTACTGTAACATTTACATCACATTTCCAACAAAGGAGGGTTGATTACATGGAAGGGTTGGTTGGCTCCTGTAGGTTCTGTGACATGAAGGTCAGATTGGTTTTGTTATGTTAGTTCCACTTCCTTAACTGTACATGGGGAGTTGAATCAGATTGTAGTAGTCTCTAGTGACATGTTTATCCCAACTGACCGGTTAACTTGGGTAAATGTGGGAGGAGGTAGTTACATGGTTTTTGGACATGTTATGTTGATGAGCCAGGGTATTGGCCCATGGTATTGTAACAAAGCCTATTTACAAGTTAATAATATCTTAGCAAAGTGCATGTGAATATCCATGATTAAACATATTTTTATATTGTAATTACATTTAAATATGGTTACATAATTATTATTCTATTTTATAAGGTAAAATGGGTCTTAACTTATTGTTGCTACTTATATATTTTAATGTAATATGTATATTATGATTTTTTTAATCTACAAAGTTATTCATAATTTTATTAATAAAAACAAAATTACAATGTATTAAATTTAAATTTTATTATTTTGATTACTTTTAACTTTTTAAAAACACCACAACATCTCCCTTGGGCTCTATATTAATTTTAACCGACATGTAGATGTTTATTGATTTGAGGCTTCTGCAATCCATATTTTGTGTGATGTTATCTTCCAGAGTCATCACATTCATGTTTTTCCATAATTGACGTTTCAAACCAACCTCTGTGGTTCATCATCAGGATTAGATCCATGAATGAATAAGCCATAACTCAATAGGGTTAATAAATGAAGGTTAGGGTTGGGAAGGGAAAACAACCGACAAGTTTGATGATGATATAATTCATGTTATAACTTATTTATATTTATGTTTTAGTATGTTAATGATTTTAGTTTTTAATTTTTTTAGTTTTAATTTAATATGCAATTTCCTTTAAAGATTATTAAATTTTTTTTTTTTTAATTGAGTGATTAAAATGTATAATAATTAATATCCAATGTTTAATGGTAATTATAAACTAATTTATTATTATGCATCATAAATTACTTTTTATTATTAATTGCAAAATGATTATAATGATTTAAATTAAATAGAATTTTTATTTCAAATTGAGGATTCTAAAATTATTAATGCTTATAAACTTTAATATATTGTTATAAATTATTATTGACTAATTGATGAAGTTTTATTTATTTATATTAGGATTGTAATGACATTTAATTAACTACAATTTTAGTTTTTATATCTTTATATATATATTATATATATTATTATATATATATATAATATATATATTATCTTATATATATAATATATATATATGGGAATTAAAAATTATTTATTTTTGATGTTAAATTGTTTGATTGAGTATAGGGAAGGGTTACTAAAAGGAAGATTATGGAGGCTAAAATAGGCGAAAAGAGGGTAGGGCACATCTAGGAGGTGGTGGAATGAGAGGTTAGAGTGGGAATCTAATTATCACTAATTTCCTATGGTCATAATGATCAATTTTGGCCACAACACTAGAGTTTCCAATACAAATGTGACAATTCGTTTTACTTGAGTGCTGAGCCAAAGCTGAGGTTTTGGAGCAGTTATGTTTAATGTCAGCAACATGCTTTTGGATCCTTGTTGAGATTGATCGACCAATCTCTCCAATGTAGGTTTTTCCACAAGAACAAGGAACCAAATAAACCCATTTGTGGCATTTAGGATCAATAGGATCTTTTACTAATTTTAGGCATCTGTTGATGGTGTTCATGGGTTTGAACGAGGTTTTTATGTTATTTTTCTTTAAAATATAAGAAATTTTATCAGTGGTGCCTAATATGTAGGGGAGGTGGACCTTACCGACACAATCCTCTATAGGTTGTTTGTTTTTAGGATTCTCAGCCTTCTTGAAAGTTTTCATTCTTTGGTGTCTTCTATATCCATTATTTTCAAAAACATCCATAAGATGTTTCTTTTCTTGTTCAAAATGATCATGATCAGAAATGTGAATAGCCTTGGTAGCAAGAGTGTTGAGAACCCCCAATGTAGATGTTCTTTTCAAAGCGAAAAAACACTGGTTTATATTAAGTACCATTACATTTGTCAAAAAAAAAAATTGTGCATACATATAATCCCCATTCTACATAGTGAGAAAGTCTTTTTTTTTGTCAAAATAATGCTTCATATGGAACAAGGAGTATAAACTCAAAATGTAACATAAAAATGCAGATCATTGTCTCATAATGAAACTACATAACAATGACATGTATGTTCAGATATTCAACAAAAATAACGGGCACTGGAAACAAAACACCTATGGGAGTTGAATTTAGCTAGCCTGTGTAACAATTTTGTCCTCCAGGTATTGAAAGTGCATGTATCTCGTAGCCTTGGTAAGAACCTTTTTAGACAGTGTATCTGCAACAATGTTGGAATCCATGTATATGTGGTGAAAGGTGTTACAGTCATAGGAGTGCTTTAGAAATTGGAGGTGGTTGAGCCAACCATCAAGACGAGGGGGGAAAGAACAATTTTCCCTAGCATTTTGTAGATGAGGGATTTGGAATCCCCGAATACATGTATGGCATTCATGGAAAGCTTCTTTGCAAAGCAAAGAAGTCCCCATAGTGCCAAGATCTCAACCCTCATGTTAGTGCCTCTGCCACCATGCCAAGGTATCTTGTATTTTTTTCTACCTGATCCTAAGCCATGCACCACAACCACAAATTCCTACCTGTGTAGTGCCATCAAAGTAACCTGCTGGAAACTTTATGCAGGTTGTAATAGACGTGGGATATGTTCCGAAATTATTCTCTTTCATATCATTCATTTTTCTACTTCATCTAGTTTGAACAACATATTTAGTAGGCTCACCTTCACTCAATTACTTCCAACTTATAAAATCCCCAAGTTGATATTATGGAATAATTTCAACCATTATTTGTTTTTGAGACAATAACAAATCATGAAAAATGATATGACAATACATCTAGTGCCAAAGACATTTTGTTGACACAGATATAGAAGTCAGTGCTTGATGACCTTGGCTAGTGACATCAAGTTTTTTCAGGCCTCCAACTTTGACTCATGAAGCAATCGATTTGCAGTGATCCAACAAGTCCTTTACTATGCAATGTATTTTAAAGAATTCAACCTTAAGATTTTGATCTATGATTGTGGACACAAAGATCTGATTTTTGTTGTTCCTGGGCACATACATACTATTATGAATGCGTTTGACATTGCCATTTGGTAAATTCACTGGAATACCTCAATATCCCTCGATCTCATCTGCACGATCATCTCCAAGATAAATGTTGTCACCCATGCTTATTTCTTGGAAATTCTCTTACCAGTCCCTATTGCATGTCATATGGACTTAAGCTCCAGAATCCACAAACAATCAAAATTCAGGGCTTCTCATGAATGTCTTCTATGTTTATGCCTCACTTGATCACTTTTATTCTTGTAACAATCTCTGGCAAGATGGCCATTTCTGCCACAATAAAATCATATAATTTTAGAATAATTTCTAACATGTAGCATACTTTGATTTGGCTTTAGAGATGGTCTTCTCTGAAATGGAATTCCACCTTTATTTCTGTCCTCCTGTTTTCCTTTGAATAATTTATTCTTTGCTGCAAGTGCTAAGTTTGGATATTGAGGCTTCAAATTCTTGTGTCTCTCTTCTTCACAAAACAATGTACCTATCAATTCCTTAAAATTGAGAGCTTTCTCCCTTACTGCATGCCTTGTAGTAAACATTTGATACTCCTCTAATATTCCATTTAAAGTGATTATCACAAGATCAAGTACTGATTCTACTATGTCTCCAAGCTTATCTTTCAAGTCTTTGATTTTTAAAACAAAAGCACTAACTAATTACATTTCTTCCATTTTAATACAAAAGAGCCAACTTTTCAGGAAAAAAATCTTATTTGTATTTTTAGTCTCATACAACTCCAGTGTATTCCAAGTTTCATTAGAGCTCTTATAATCATGAATATGAGGAATTATATTATCTTTCACACACTTTGAATAGTACCTTTGCTTTATTCTCCCACTCCTTCAAGTATTGAATCAATGGAACTATCATGCCTCCAAAAACATTTGGTTTTTCTTTTCTCCCTTTGTGATTATCCAAACAATATATCCCTCAATTAAATACAATTTGAATTTCCAATTAATATAATTGGATCCATCCAATTTTTTCACTTCATTCAAGTAGATCCCTGCAAGTGGATTAGCCATCATGATGTGAAAGTCTCCAACCTTCCACTAAAAATAAATATTCAGGGCGAAGAAATACATAAACAGTAAGAGGAGTAGAAGAAGCGCTTTGCAATAAATTATAATAAGTGACACTCTTAGACTTCAAAACCATACCATGCCACTGCCATTAAACACCTCACAATCTCCACATAATTCCTGGATGAAGAAGAATGTAATTAAAAAATGGAGGTCATCACACTTCTCGATGTAGGGATGGTATGATGCATTGTTAAAGTTTCTTGTTTCGTCAGTTGTCCGTCTCACTTTTCGACTAGTGAAAAAAGTGATGGTTCCCTGGTTAGCGCAAAAGTCTGTGTGCTCCACAACCGAGGTCCCACCAATTACTTCTACAAATTCACATGATTCTAGGGTATTAATGGTGTCAAATAAAACTTGTCTCCTTCGCTGATCGTTATTGAATGCATAGATTAGTGATTTTCAACAATGTGACACGGATCTCCACTCGCATGTAGCTTAGATCTCCGCCAAACAAAAAAACAGACTTTCATAATTCCTTCAAAGTATCGTCGACGATATGAGTTCCACAATCACTTCTCACAACTTGGTGGCACGGTTAACAACACTCTCTACTCACAAACTTCATATAATTAAATTTACTCGGCTTCTTCAACATCGAATACCCTCACCAAAATTTGGTTCTCAACTGAATATTCCCTTCAACGTTGAATGCCTTTTGGTATATACAAAAGGAACATGTGCCAGTGCTATAAGCCGAATGCCAGCAAAAACCTGTTATAAATATTTAGGAAATTTAATTTTGGCAGAGGGGCAAAGAGTTAAGATTTTCACGAAGCTAGCTTCGTGCACTGCGAAGCTATTTCACATACTTGGATTTTGCACACTGCAGAGCTATTACACAGACTCAAAGAAAAACAAGATAAGTTTGGAGCAACACAATAAAAACTTAGTATTGAATTCTAAAACATGAAAATACATTCACATGAGGTTGTGGCTCATTCACCAAGTAAAAACTAATGTTTATACTGATTTACATTCACACGAAGTAACATAGTAAAACATAGTAACTGTTGTTTTCACGTGCCCACCAAAATTTGCTCCACCATTTTCTCCCCAAAGACTTGCGCTCTTTTTCTCTCTTACCTCTTACTCTCTAACCCATTACAAAATGGCTTTTACATTCATATATATAACTCAACATACAATTTTACATTTAATTCATGACAAAGCGACATTAATATGATGTTGTCGTTGAGTGTGATCAGAATCACGTAGGTGTTTCAGGAGTGTGGGCAATATTTGTTGAATAAATGCTTGCCCATATCTATTTACAAAAGTACATTGACTGCTTTGAATTCTTTGTTGCATTTCAAAATGTTCACATCTGGCTTCAGTCCTTCAATCTTCAAATAGAGATGCAACTTGCGAAAATACGTCTAACAGTATGGTTGCTGTCAGGCTGTTTATTGCGGTGGTTGGGATTATTATTTCCAACAGTCCCCCTTAATCACAATTGCCGCCATTAAAAATTCCCAAACAGTTTCTGAGATAAACAAAACTTTCACATACCAATGGCTTTGTGAAGATGTGAACAAATTGTTCTTGTGACCTGTAGTGCTGCAACATAATTTCATCATTGTTAATCAACTCTCTAATAAAATGATCTTAATCATCAATATGCTTTGTCCTCTTGTGGAAGACATAATTCTTTGACAATGCAATTGTTGAGGTGTTGTCACAGAAAATAGCTTTCGCGCCCTCTTGGTCATGACGAAGATCCCTCAACATCCTTCTCATCCAAACTGCCTGACACGCTGCTGCTGTTGCTGCAACATATTCAGCATCTGCCCTTGACAATTACAGTATTGGCTGCTTCTTGGAGGCCCATGAAGTGGCTTCGGAACACAAATGAAAAACATATCTTGACGTTCTCTTTTTGTCATCGACACTGCCTGCCCAACCACTGTCAGTGTAACCAACCAGCCTGAAATCACTTGTTTCTATGTAAAAAACACCATACTATTTTGTCCCATTGTTTCTCCTTGGGTGTCAACATGAACCTTGACACCAAAATTACTGCATACATTATATTCAGCCTAGTGGCGGTCAAATATATCAAGCTGCCTATCATGCTTTTGTATAATGTTGGATTGACATTGCTGCTGCAATCTTATTTGCTCAACTTCAACCCCATGACAGTTGGAGTTGGTATGGACTCGTTATTTTGCATTTTAAACCTCTGCAAAATTTCTACCACATACTTTGCTTGAGAGATAAAAATTCCATTTTCTGTTTTCTTCACTTCTTTCCCCAAAAAATATCTTAACAATCCTAAGACATTCATTTCAAATTATCTCTTCATAATTTGTTTGAAATCAGCAATGAAGAAATCATCACTGCCTGTAAAAATCAAATCATCTACATATAAGATGACAATGAGAATGTTACCTTCGCTCTCATTCATGTAGAGAGCAGTGTTATAAACATATTTGGGCCCTACAACCCCAATTGTATATGTCAATAAACCAAGGGCTCTTTAACCCCTAAAAGTGTTGTTTCATACCCTAAAGGATCATGGTCAACGGATTACATCACTTCCTAGAAGTTCCACCTGAAAAACTACTCAGAACTGGCCAAAACTGGACTATACTGACTGCTCCATGGTCAAGGTGCGATGCATACTGGCTGCTACACTAGCCAGGTGTGATGCATATTGGCTGCTACACTAACCAGGTGTGATGCATACTGAAAGAGTCTTTTGTGGGGTGCAAGGAGCGAGAAGATACAAATGGCAGAGACAATTTTCTAAGTGGATGCTCATGGAATCTTCTAGAAACTTCTCCTATGACACTTGCCTCTCTGAATTCACCCAAGGATGTGTAAGAGATCAAAGAAACCTCCAAGTGGAACCAAGAACTATTAGTGGAATGACACCAATCAAAAACCCAAAGCTGAATCACCCCCTTGCAAGACATCTATATATGGATCCCTCATTTGAGAGATCTGGAGGCTGGAATTTTGTAATTTGTAAGGAAGTGCTGTTGGTTTCTCTTTGAGAAGGAGCATTGTATTGTTGGGTGATCTTGCTTTTCATGAGCTGAAGAGGGATTTGATGCTGGGAGGATGATGTTGGATCAGACAGCTGGGTTGTAATCCTCTCTTCTATTATTAATAAAGTTATTTGAGTTTTCCTCCATATAATTGTGTATTTGTTAATCGTGTTATTTGTGAATGCAATTGTATGGTCAATGTATTTATGATTCTACATTGTTTATGGTATTATAGATCTCAATGCTTTGATGGTGTTTTGTTTCTTTGCCTCTACAGGTATTCTCTAAAGCGGGAGAAGTAGGAAAGGAGTGGCAAGCTCTATCAAGGGAGAGAGGAAACAAGCAAGGAGCCAAGTGAAAGATCCAGGTTGGTTCTCTTTGCTTCTCTCTTATCTATCACACATAAGGGAAATCACAAGTTACTTTGATTGTTTGTTTCTAA
Source organism: Pinus taeda (assembly GCA_000404065.3). Lineage (NCBI taxonomy): Eukaryota > Viridiplantae > Streptophyta > Pinopsida > Pinales > Pinaceae > Pinus > Pinus taeda. Next base: position 63,249 of record APFE030757578.1, on the reverse strand, counting down.
GATAGCTACCTGTCTTAGTGGGACTATCAGATCGAAAAGACACTAGTTTTCCCGGAAACAAAATGGAAACTCCACTGGGGAGCGATTAGTTAGTTAGTTAGTTATTGTTGTTTGCTTTATAAACTACAAATGGAGCCTGAAGTCAAGCCAGCTAGCCTTCGAACTGCTTTTGCTATGCAAGTGCAAAGTAGATCAATGCTGCTTCAGTCAATCTCCGGGTTGGTTTATGAATTGAACATCTAACTTGCAAATATCCTAAGTGCCCTGGTGGTAGCTCAATAACATCCTAAGATCATACCCTTGTACTTTATTTTTATTGTCTATCATAGCTTAGCTGAAATCACTGAACTTAGCTGCAAATTTTGAGCAAAAACCAAACTCAATTTCGTTCTCTGGCCCATCGCACTGTTTGTAACTAGCAGCTTGTATGCATCGCACCTCCCATGTGTTGCAGGTGAGATGCATCCCTGTTTCCCTTAAGGATATGTGCGATGATTGAATGATATTGTTTTCCTCTTTAGAATTTGGTTTTTTGTTTCCTTGTTTTTAGCTTTATTCAGTAGTTTTGCTGCTTATGATCAATATCTCATTGCCGAAGCCTTCTTCCTTTACATTATTCAGCCTCCATTGGTCAGGATTTGTGAATGTTTTTTTATGTATTTTTCATCATTTACAGTCCTCCTTTGTCAAGAGTAGCTTAATCGAATTGTCGTTTTTTTGATTCAAAATTGTCGTAACTGTCATTTTGAGTCAAGAAGAAGAGTGTCGTAAAGTCTTCCTCTTTTAGATAGTTGATTGTACTTTTGTCATTGTATTTGATTTGAATTGTCAATATTTTAAGTGTCAAAATTAGTTTTCCATTCGAAATCGAAAGTTTCGTTTTAGTCTTCCTTTCATTTTGAAAAGAAATTGTTGAAGTGTCGCTTTCAAGAAAATAGTTTAGATCTGTACTTAATTTTCCTTTTTTGGCATTCTCACATTAAGGAAACAGAAAAACAAATACATGCATGTGTATTTGCATTTAGAATGCATGTGGAAAATGATTTAGGAAAAGTGCATTTAATGTGCGCTCTCTGCTCTCTGTTGAAAGAATTGTACTCTTCTTTCCTTAGTAGCTAGGATTTTCATTGCTAAAAGAAAACAAACGACTGTTTATCATTTTTAGATTGCATATTTAGGAATTTTACATCTACACCATGTGGTGAACCTTGAAAGACAAACTTCTAAAAAGATAAACTCTAAAATAAACCTCAATGAACATAAAAACACTTTGGAACCTAACACAACACAACTAGAAGTCTAGGCTAAAGACATGTTCCGGCGTTGTAAAACCTGGCAACTATCGTCTTCATTGAAGGTTGGGTGATTCCTCCTCTTTGATACGACAAGTGCCACTACGGACTTGTGCTCCCCATACCATCGAGTATATATTGGGAGACCACAATAGACGATATCCTTTATCCTTAGGAAACCATGTTTGTTGTTCTATATATTGCAATGCACTGAACACAACATTCAGGAAGATTGATTGTTATATGTAAATTCCTTGGTAATTTCTCTTTAATTTACCACCAAGGTGTATATTGCAGTTTTGCAATTGATTTGGTAATCCCTCTCTCTGAATTTCTAGAGTAGTCACTTTCATTCCTTTTCGACTCCTTAAAAGAAAAGGTCCCTCTATGCACTTGTCACTTCAGGGTCATTGAAAATCAAAGCCGACTAGAGTCACCTTTAGGTTTTTCTCGACTCTTAAAAATTGAAATAACAAAGTTGTGTCAAAGCATCATAAAATTTATTTAATTCAGAATAACATCCCCATTCCTTCGTTGATCTTAGGTTGAGGTAATGGATTCCACCAATCAAGGAATTCCCCTTGGGGGGAATCCTAGTCATTTTTCTTCTTGGGGAGATATTGGTGCTCCATATATGGCTACATTGTCCCTTCTAAGAATCACAATTGGTCTGCCAGTATGGCTATTCTCAACCTCTGTCATTCAAAACATTGCAATTCCTCAACAATCGAATCAGAAACTAGATGATATTGAAGTTATCCCTTCACCTTCTACTTCGTTTGTTTCTCCCTCTCCTTCTTCCTCTTCGCTTGGTGAAACTAGTGATACTAAAAACAAAGTAACTGAGAAGAAGAAGAAAGGGAAGGAGAAGAAGAAGAAGAAGTCAGTCAAGCAAGGGGACAACCATGCATCATCTAGCGAAAATCCATACACCGAACCTTCCAAACCTAAATCTCCATGCATAATTTGCAAAGGAAACCACTTTAATTGAGATTGTCCTTCCATTAAGGCAGAATGATACAACTTATCGACCAACTTTCATTTCCCGGTTCAAACACAACTACAAGTCAAAGATCATCCCTAAATGGTCTCTTCACATCAAGAATGTCTCTTCAACCTTCATTTCACCCACCTAATTAACGCAGGCAGTTTGGTGAATGTAATGAATTTTAGGGGGCATGCACCTTGGTCTCCTTCTGCAGGGGAACCCAACTGAAAAGATAGATTTCTTCGTAGGATATATGATTTATCTGAAACACCATTTCCTTATAGTATTTGAGTATCAGTCTAAAACTCGAAGGTTATGTGATTGGAAGCTCACACCATTCACCTTTGTCTATTTCAATGGACAAAGCCAAGGAAGTGTTTTGTCTGCTCCGCGGACAGAACAATCCTGCTTAATTGCAAGAACTTCCAAATGGTAACCTTGAAACTCTACTTTTATTTATACTTGGGGGCATGCAACCCTTTTCATGCAAGCAAAAGAAGACCAATTACTTTAGATTTGTATTGGTTTTAGCTTAGTTAGTTAGTTCAACTTCTTAGGTTAGGTGAATGGTCTGATCCACCATTCACCTTTGTCGACGGCACGCAGACAAAGAAAAGGAAGGATTTTGCCGCGGCCGAGGACAAAACCATCCTGCCTAACCTCAGTAGTTCCTTAGCTTTTAGTTTAGTTAGCTCTGTAGTTTGGTCATTTCTAGCCTACATGAAAAGGAAACGAGCAAAGTTTCTCATGGCGCAAGCTCGTTAAAAAATGAACCTACTTTCAAGGGACATCTTTAAACGACTGGCATGAGCAATGTTTCCGCAAAGTTCAAGCTTGCTAAAAAATAAACATAGCATTGAGCACATGTTGGCACAAGGTTCAAGCTCATTAAAAAATAAACCCACCTTCAGTAAACGACCTTCGTGATTGCCTTGCTATCAACCTTTTGAGCCTTGGTTATGTTCTTCCATCACCTCCATTCTTTTGGTCGATCATACGCTTCCACTTGATTGTTTACCATTTTGAGGAACATCTGTGACAAGTGATTTTGTTAGCCACCCTCTTCACTACCATGCTTTGAGAAGTTCCAAACTTACTTGGAACCAGCTGCTACCCAAAAACATCACTTGTTCCTCAAAAACGAGTTTCTTTTAAGTTCTTTTTAGACTCGTTAAAAAGATTTCCGAGCTATTGGCCTTTCCAGCTCGTTAAATTAAAGAGAAGCACCATCCCTCCTGTACATTTTAATCTTTTAGAACCCGAGGGATTATCAAACAAAAATATCGAGTGCTTGTCTTTTCAACTCGTTAAAACGATAGAAAAGTCATCCCTTTCGTATTATTTTATACTTTTTTGGACTTAAGGGATTATGCTATGAAAAAATACTGCTAGAGTTTCCTTTTCGTACCTTTTCAAACTCTATAAACATGAAAAGGACTGAGTTATCTTTGTTGTTATACTCGTTAAAAAAATAGCGACAAACTTGTCCACCCAGACAAAAACGAGTTTCACTGTTTCTAAGCTCGCTAAAATATAGTGGCAGATTTGCTCGAAGGGAAAATTATAGAACAAGCATATGTTATCCTCCTCAAGCTTGACAAAAATAAAGAGTTATTGGTCAGCAATGACTGGGGAAAAAGGGGGAGAAAACTTGAAGAACTTTGTTGGTAGCAGGTCGCTCTTGAACATGACACTTTCACTCCATCACCATGATTGAGTCGGGTTGGGTTATTCCATTCACCATATTATCACCATTGGTCTTCCACACCATCCATATTTTGGGGTTAATGCTACCAATCCATTTCAGTGTCGCCGACATGTTCAAGAGGAGTCATTCAGAGAATTCACCACCCAGCTAATGCCTCATCCACTGCAATACCTTCACCCTCCATTTTTGATGACCGCCATTCCTAAACCTTGTATCATCAGATCGTTTTCATCTCCACAAAATCATTTTCTTCGTTTCATGTCGTAGATGCGGGATATATCAAGGCTTTCCTACGACGAGTCACTTCTTGTCGACATCATCACATTATCCAAGAAATTGACTTAGAAACAATCCTTTCAGTACTTTGAAGCTTGCATGCCTCAATGGCAAGTTTCTCACTTTCGGCGACAGGTTTACATCAATGGCCTTCGACTAAAAGATTTTGCGTGGTGTTCGACATCAATTGATATATTCACACCATGTGAACTGTACTGTAGTACCCTGAGGGTCATTATTATTATCGGTGATTCCTCTCGCACCTGTTAACGACTTACATCATTGGTTGGTAATCAGGCGTTGTCTTTCCATGTTCGACTTCAAAACATCTTTTCACATTGATCGACTTGTACATCGGGTGAAGATTGAATGAGTTTGAAGACCTAGGATCTACTTTCATCCATCCGGGCTGTGATATATTCAAGAAAATAAAGACATAAAATGTACACAGAAGCTGCACAGATGATCATCCGAGCTAAGGGATGATGACTCTACATGTAAAGAATCACCAATCTGCAACCGAAGATGGTTATCTGTTCCATGTACATAAAAATGAATTTATAAAAGCTAAGCATGGGAATGCCCTCCTTAGCTAGATCAAGAAAATAATATGATGATGATGTATTGAATTGTATCTTATTATAGGTCACCTTCTAGTTCAAATACCTCGGATCCTCATGATAAAGCATTCACCCGACATCAGAAGATTTACGACCTCATGCTTTAGGGGGCAACTATTACAGACATATTTGGGCACTGCAACCCTAATCATATATGTTGATAAAACAAGGGATCTTTAACCCCTAAAAGTGTTGTTTCAAACCCTAAAGGATCATGGTCAATTGATTACATCATTTCGCAGAAGTTCCACCTGAAAAACTACTCAGAACTGGCCAAAATTGGACCATACTGACTGCTCCATGGTCAAGGTGTGATGCATACTGGGTGCAACACTAGCTAGGTGCAATGCATACTGAAAGAGCCTTTTGTGGGGTGTGATGAGCGAGAAGAGACAAATGGCAAAGATAGTTTGCTAAGTTGATGCTCATGGAAACTTCTAGAAACTTCTCCTGTGACACTTGCCTCTCTAAATTCGCCCAAGGATGAGTAAGAGATCAAAGAAATATCCAAGTGGAACCAAGAACTATCAATGGAATGGCACTAATCAAAAACCCATAGCTGACTCACCCCCTTGCAAGACATCTATATATGGATCCCTCATCTGAGAAATCTGGAGGTTGGAATTTTGTAATTTGTAAGGAAGTGTTGTTGGTTTCTCTTTGAGAAGGAGCATTGTATTGTTGGGTGATATTGCTTTTGATGAGGTGAAGAGGGCTTTGATGCTGAGAGGATGATGCTGGATCAGACAGCTGGGTTGTAATCCTTCCTTCTACTATTAATAAAGTTATTTGAGTTTTCCTCCATTTAATCGTGTATTTGTGAATTGTGTTATTTGTGAATGTAATTGTATGATCAAATTATTTTTGATTCTGCATTGTTAATTGTATATAGACCTCGATGATTTGATGGTGTTTTGTTGCGTTGATTCTACAAGTATACTCTGAAGCAGGACAAGTAGGAAAGGAGTGGCAAGCTCTATCAAGGGAGAGAGGAAATTAGTGAATGTCTTTTTATGTATTTTCATCATTTATAGTCCTCCTTTGTCAAGAGTAGCTTAATTGAATTGTCGTTTTTTTTATTCAAAAGTGTCGTAACTGTCGTTTTGAGTCAAGAAGAAGAGTGTCATAAAGTCTTCCTCTTTTAAATAGTTTATTGTACTTTTATCATTGTATTTGATTTGAATTGTCAATATTTGAAGTGTCGAAAGCAATTTTTCATTCGAAATTGAAAGTGTCATTTTAGTATTCCTTTCATTCTGAAAAGAAATTGTTGAAGTGTTGCTTTAAAGAAAATAGTTCAAATCCGTATTTAATTTTCCTTTTTTGGCATTCTCACATTAAGGAAATGGAAAAACAAATACATGCATGTGCATTTGCATTTAGATTGCATGTGGAAAATGATTTAGGAAAAGTGCATTTAGTGTGTGCTCTTTGCTCTCTGTTGAAAGAATCGTACTCTTCTTTCCTTAGTAGCTAGGAGTTTCATTGCTAAAAGAAAACAAACGACTATTTATCATTTTAAATTGCATATTTAGGAATTTTACATCTACATCATGTGGTGAACCTTGAAAGACAAACTTCTAAAAAGATCAACTCTAAAATAAACCTCAATGAACATAAAAATGCTTTGGAACCTAACACAACACAACTATAAGTCTAGGCTAGAGACATGTTCCGGCGTTGTAAAACCTGGTAACTATCGTCTTTAGTGAAGGTTGGGTGATTCCTCCTCTTTGATACGACAAGTGCTAGTACAGACTTGTGCTCCCCGTACTGTCGAGTATATATTGGGAGACCACATTAGGCTAATATCCTTTATCCTCAGGAAGTCATGTCTACCACCCTATTGATCTCAATGCACTGAACACAACATTCAGGAAGATTGACTGCCATACATAAAGTCCTTGGTAATTTCTCTTTAATTTACCAGCAAGATGTATATTGCAGTTTTCTGATTGATTTGGTAATCCCTCTGTCTAGATTTCCAAAGTAGTCACTTTCGTTCCTTTTCGACTCCTTAAAAGAAAAGATCCATCTAAGCATTTGTCACTTCAGTGTCATTAACAATCGAAGGCGACTAGAGTCACCTTTAGGTTTTTCTTTACTCTTAAAAATTGAAAAAACAAAGTTGTGTCAACACATTATAAAATTTATTTAATTCAGAATAAAATCCCTGTTCCTTCGTTGATCTTAGCTTGAGGTAATGGAGTCCACCAATCAAAGAATTCCTCTTGGGGGGAATCCTAGTCCTTTCTCTTCTTGGGGAGATATTGGTGCTCCATATATGGCTACATTGTCCCTTCCAGGAATCACAATTGGCCTACCAGTATGGCTATTCTCAACCTCTGTCATTCAAAACACCGTAATTCCTCAATTATCGAATCAGTAACCAGATGATACTGAAGTTATCCCTTCGCCTTCTACTTTGTTTGTTTCTCCCTCTCCTTCCTCATTGCTTGGTGAAACTAGTGATACTAAAAACCAAGTAACTGAGAAGAAGAAGAAAGGGAAGGAGAAGAAGAAGAAGAAGTCAGCCAAGCAAGGGGGAAACCATGGATCATCCGACGAAAATCCGCACACCGAACCTTCCAAACCCAAATCTCCATGCATAATTTTCAAAGGAAACCACTTTCATCAAGATTGTCCTTGCATTCCATGGATCTTGGGAGAATGGTCTCCCCGTTTGCACCGTCCGGTGTCATCAATGTCTGTCGATCATGTTCACAGCACACCATTAACTAGTGAAAATGAAATCAATGGACAAAAAGGAAAGTTCAGATTTCCTTGTAGGTTGTGTGAAGGCGATCACGCCCTTCATCATTGTCCTTTTTTGGACGAAGCCAAAAGTGTCTTGGATAACCGTCCTGCTTCACTACAACGACTTCCACCTGGATACAAGAAACTCTTTCCAAGTCCATCGCTAGTTGAAAATTCGATTGACATAACTCAATTGTTGATCGAAATGCCTATCGTTGAAATTAAACCTTCTGAGTCCATACCGAACCAAAGTCAATAGGTCGAGATGGCAGTTGACCCAGTCTTGACTTCAGAAGGTCTACCTTCAGATGATACGGTTTTCAAAGAGAATGAGAATGACGCTGTTCAAATTATTTTTGTTAATACAAAGTCTGATGAACATGGGGGCAATCCACCCGTTCCTTTACAACACGAGGAAAGTTCCCTAGTTCAGGAGGTTCATCCAACTGTTTATTCGGTACCTCCTCCAAGTAGTCTTAGTCATTTCCTTCGATTGGAATCAACTTGCGAGACCTCACCTTCCATCTAGTGTACCATTCCGAATCATAGTACAAGTGTACAAAATGATTGTGTCTGGCACCATCATAGATGAAGGGGCTTCAGTGAGTATCCTTTCCTCAACTACTTGGAAAGCGCTTGGTTCACCATTGCTTCTGCCTGAGAACCAAAATTTGTCAGGCTTTAATAAAGGAACCAGTCGACCATTAGGGATCCTTCCGAAGTTACCTATAACTTTGAAAAGGAAAACCGTTCACTTGAATGTGATGGTAGTCCAAGGGCCATTAGATTACAATCTATTCCTTGGGCGTGACTATGTTTATAGCATGGAAGCTAATTTTTCCACACTCTTTCGAGTAATGTGTTTCCCGCATGAAGGTAGAATGATACAGCTTATCAACCAACATTCGTTTCCCGGTTCAAACACAGCTACAAGTCAAACATCATCCCTAAATGGTATCTTCGTGTCAAGAATGTCTCTTCAACCTTATTCACCCACCTAATTACCACGGGTAGTTCGATGAATGCAATGAAGTTTAGGGGGCATCCATCTTGGTCTGCTTCGGCAGGCGAACCCATCTAAAAAGATAGATTTCCTCATAGGATATATGATTGATCTGAAACACCATTTCCTTGTAGGATTTGAGTATTAGCCTGAAACTCGAAGGTTATGTGATTGGAAGCTCACACCATTCACCTTTGTCTATTTCTATGGACAAAGCCAAGGAAGTGTTTTGTCTACTCTGCGGACGGAACAATCCTGCTTAATTGCAAGGACTTCCATATGGTAACTTGGAAACTCTACTTTTCTTTATTCCTGGGGGCATGCAACCCTTTTCATGCAAGCAAAATATGACCAATTAGTTTAGCTTTGTAGTGGTTTTAGCTTAGTTATTTAGTTCAACTTCTTTCGTTAGGTGACTGGTCTGATCCACCATTCACCTTTGTCGGTGGCGCACAGACAAAGCAAAGGAAGGATTTTGCCTCGATCGAGGACAAAACCATCCTACCTAACCTTAGTAATTCCTTAGATTTTAGTGTAGTTAGCTCTGTAGTTTGGTCATTTCTAGCCTGCATGAAAAGGCAACGAGCAAAGTTTTTCTGGCACAAGCTCGTTAAAAATGAACCTACTATCAAGAGACATATTTAAAAGACTAGCAGGAGAAATGTTTCCACAAAGTTCAATCTTGTTAAAAAATAAACCTAGCACTGAGCACATGTTGGCACAAGGTTCAAGCTCATTAAAAAATAAACCTGTCTTCAGTAAACTACCTTCATGATTGCCTTGCTATCAGCCTTTTGAGCCGTGGTTATGTTCTTCCATCACCTCCATTCTTTTGGCCAATCATACGATTCCACTTGATTGTTTACCCTTTTGAGGGAAAACTGCAACAAGTGATTCTATTAGGTACCGTCTTCACTGCCATGCTTTGAGAAGTTCCAAACTTACCTGGAACTAGCTTCTACCCAAAAACATCACTTGTTCCTCAAAAACGAGTTTCTTTTAAGCTCTTTTTAGACTCGTTAAAAAGATTTCCGAGCTATTGGCCTTTCCAGCTTGTTAAAGTAAAGAGAAGTGCCATCCCTCCTGTAAATTTTAATCTTTTAGAACCTGAGGGATTATCAAACAAAAAGATCTAGCGCTTGTCTTTTCAACTCATTAAAACGATCGAAAATTCATCCCTTTCGTATTATTTTATACTTTTTCGGACTTAAGGGATTATGCTACGAAATAGGACTGTTGGAGTTTCCTTTTCGTCCCTTTTCAAACTCTCTAAACATGAAAAGGACTGAATTATATTTATCGTTAAACTCATTAAAACAATAGCGACAAACTTGTCCACCCGGACAAGAACAAGTTTCACTGTTGCTAGGCTCACTAAAACATAGCGATAGGTTTGCCTAGAACAAGCATATGTTATCCTCCTCAAGCTTGATAAAAATAAAGAGGTACTGGTCAGAAATGACTGGGGAAAAAAGGGAAGAAAACTTGAAGAACTTTGTTGGTAGTAGGCCGCTCTTGAACATGACACTTTCACTTCATCACCATGATTGAGTCGGGTTGGGTTATTCCGTTCATCGGTCATATCACCATTGGTCCTCCACACCATCCATATTTTGGGGTTAACGCTACCAATCCATTTCAATGTTGCCGACATGTTCAAGAGAAGTCACTCAGAGAATTCACCACCCAGCTAACGCCTCATCCACTACAATACCTTCCCCCGTCATTTTTCATGACCGTCATTCCTGAACCTTGTATCATCAGATCGTTTTGACCTCCACAAAATCATTTGCTTTGTTTTGTGTCATAGATGTGGGATATATCAAGGCCCTCCTACGACGAGTCACTGCTTGCCGACATCAGCACATTATCCAAGAAGTTGACTTAGAAACAACCTTTTTAGTACTTTGAAGCTTGAATGCCTCAATGGCAAGTTTCTCACTTCCGGCGACAGGTTTACATCAATGGCCTTCGACCAAAAGATTTTGCATGGTGTTCGACATCAACTCATATATTCACACCACGTGACTTGTACTGTAGTACCTTGAGGGTCATTATCATTATCGATGATTCCTCTCGAGCCCGTTAATGACTTACATCATTGGCTGGTAATCAGGCAATGTCTTTCCATGTTTGACTTCAGAACATATTTTCACATGGATCGACATGTACATTGGGTGAAGATTGAACGAGTTTGAAGACCCCGGATCTACTTTCATCCATCCGGGATGCGATATATTCAGGAAAATAAAGACATCAAATGTACACAGAAGTTGCACATATGATCTTCCAAGCTAAGGGATGATGAATCTACATGTAAAGAATCACCAGTCTACAACAGTAGATGGTTATCTGTTCCATGTACATGAAAATGAATTTATAAAAGCTAAGCATGGGAATGTTTGCCTAAGCTAGATCATGAAAATAATATGATGATGATGTATTTTATTTTATCTTATTACAGGTCACCTTCCAGTTCGAATACCTCGGATCCTCATGATAAAGCATTTCACCTGACATCAGAAGATTTACCACCTCATGCTTTAGGGGGCAACTGTTATAGACATATTTGGGCACTGCAACCTCAATCATATATGTTGATAAGACAAGGGCTCTTTAACCCCTAAAAGTGTTGTTTCATACCCTAAAGGATCATGGTCAATTGATTACATCATTTCGTAGAAGTTCCACCTGAAAAACTACTAAGAACTGGCCAAAACTGGACCATACTGATTGCTCCATGGTCAAGGTGTGATGCATACTGAAAGAGCCTTCTGTGGGGTGCGATGAGCGAGAAGAGACAAATGGCAGAGACAACTTGCTAAGTGGATGCTCACGCAATCTTCTAGAAACTTCTCCTATGACACTTGCCTCTCTGAATTCACCCAAGGATGAGTAAGAGATCAAAGAAATATTCAAGTGGAACCAAGAACTATCAGTGGAATGACACTAATAAAAATCCCAGAGTTGATTCACCCTCTTGCAAGACATCTATATATGGATCCCTCATCTGAGAGATATGGAGGCTAGAACTTTGTAATTTGTAAGGAAGTGCTGTTGGTTTCTCTTTTAGAAGGAGCATTGTATTGTTGGGTGATCTTGCTTTTCATGAGGTGAAGAGGGCTTTGATGTTGGGAGGATGATGCTGGATCAGATAGCTGGGTTGTAATCCTCTCTTCTACTATTAATAAAGTTATTTGAGTTTTCCTCCATATAATCATGTATTTGTGAATCGTGTTATTTGTGAATGCAATTATATGGTTTTTAAAATGTATTTTTGATTCTGCATTGTTTATGGTATTATAGATCTTGATGCTTTGATGGTGTTTTGTTGCTTTGCCTCTACAGGTATTCTCTAAAGTGGGACAAGTAGGAAAGGAGTGGCAAGCTCTATCAAGGGAGAGAGGAAACAAGCAGGGATCCAAGCGAAAGATCTAGGTTGGTTCTCTTTGCTTCTCACTTATCTATCATACATAAAGGAAATCACAAGTTACTTTGATTGTTTGTTTCTAAGATAGCTATCCGTCTTAGTGGGACTATCAAATCGAAAAGACACTAGTTTTCCTGGAAACAAGCAGGCTCATCGTCACATTTTTCGAAACCATTGTCCAACAAGTATGCATCTATCCTGCTATACCATGTGTGCAGTGCTTGCTTCAATCCATAAAGAGATTTCCTCAACCGATACACTTTGTCTTCTTGGCCTTCAACCTCATAACAAGGCGGTTGCGCGACATACACTTCCTCTTTCAGCACTCCATTCAAGAACACTGATTTTACGTCCATTTGATACACTCTCCATTTGTGCTGCACGGCAATCTCCACAATTGCGCGCACTGTCTCCATCCATGCGACTGACCCGAACATCTCCATGTAATCTCTTCCATGTTGCTGCCTGTATCTTTTGACAACTAGCCTTGCTTTGTGCCTTTCAATCTTTCCCTCATTGTTGCTTTTGGTCTTATAGACCCACTTCACTCCAATGACATGTTTTTCTTTCAAAAGGCTCACTAACTCCTATGTTTCATTCCTTTCTATTGCTTCTATTTCTTCCTCTATTTCTGTAACCCATTTTTCTTCTTTGACTGCATCTTCAAAGTGCATTGGGTCATCTACATGACAAAATAAAGCAAATAAGGAAATCAGACCCGTGCTTCTATCAACTTCATCTTGCTCATAAATTTCATTTAAATTTTTGAATTTTGGTCTTCTTGTGCTTGTTCAAGATGGGCTTGACATGTCACTTGGTGTTGCGCTTCATGCTGTGCTTGGAGAAAAATTTGCTTGGCTGCACGAAACTGTCCTATTATTTGTTGATGGCATTACTTGTTGCCTGCTTTGCTATGCTTGAATAGGAGTAGAGGGAGTCACAGTTGAGGGATTACTTGCTGCTGTTAATTCCTCTTTGTCCTCATGTGGTATGCATGCTTTGACATTGACTGTCTTTTCTAAACTTCCATCCCATGCTTCCTCTTCTATAAACTACACAGCTTTGCTGATTATGACTTTCTTGGTTAATGGATTGTAGAGTTTGTATGCCTTGGATTCATCACTATATCCAACAAATATGCATTTCTCCCCCTTGTTGTCCAACTTCTTTCTCAACTCATCTGGGACATGTGCAGAAGCCACACATCCAAAAACTCTCATGTGAGTGACACTATGCTTTCTTCCACTCCATGCTTCTTCAAGAACTATGTTTTGGATACTTTTGGTTGGACATCTATTTAAGATATATGCTGCACAAGAAACCACTTTAGCCCAATAATATTTTGGCAAATGCTTTGCCTTCAACATACTCCTTGCTGTCTCCAGAAGGGTTCTATTCTTCTTTTCTCCCACACCATTTTGTTACGGTGTATATCTTATTGTAAATTTCTTGTGAATTCCATGCTCCCTGCAAAATTGAAGGAAGTCATTTGAGATGTATTCTCCACCTCTATCAGTCCTTAGGATTTTTATGAAGTGTCTACTTTAATTTTCAAAAAGAACCTTCTATTGGCGAAAGCGCTCAAACACTTCACTTTTCTGTTTTAGGAGAAAGACCCATGTCTTCCTTGTGTAGTCATCTATGAAGGTCAATACACAGTGAATGCCACCAATTGATGGTGTCTACATTGGTCCACATCAATCTGAGTGGAAAATCTCCAAAGGTGCCTTTGCCCTCACTAACTTTCCTGCTGGAAGTGTCTCTCTATGTTTCTTGCCCAAGATACATCCTTCACATATGCTGTCTTGTTTTTCTATGAGTGGCAGTCCCTTCACCATTTCTTTCCTATGCAACAAATTCAAATCTCCAAAGTTGAGATGTCCAAATCTCAAGTGCCATAACTAGTTTTCATCTTTTACCTCTGCTTGAAAGTTTACTTGTGTGAAAGCTGCCTCTTTTCTTTCCTCTTCTTGTGAGTTCATAGATAGTTGTGCTTGTGCACCTTCTTTCTGCAAATATGATATTATTTTTAGGGGAAACATTCTATTGTTTGTCATCTGAACCTTTGCAATCAGCTGTCTGCTTGGAGGCCTATCCAAAATTGTACACACATCATTTTTGAAGAAGACATTGTAGCCTTTCTGCATAAGCTGTCCAACGCTCATGAGATTATGTTTTAGACTGGGGACAAAGTAAACATCTGAGATGTATTTCTTCTCCCCCTTCTTTGTTAGGATATTAACGCTTCCTTTTCCCATGATAGAGAATTTGCTATCAGTCCCTTATGTCACTTCATATTTCACACTCTCATCTAGATTATAAAACATTTCCATGTTTCTTGACATGTGGTTGCTACACCTTGAATCTAGATACCATATATCACTCTGTTGTTTTTGTGCTACATTACAAGCTAAACCATGTTATCATGGTTCTGATTTTCTTTTATGAAATTTACACTTGGGTTGTTACTAATGTCATATTGCTTCTTTCTACATTCATTTGCATAATGACCATACTTCTTACAGTAATGACATTGAACTTGAGATTTATCATACCTCTGACCTTGTGCTTGATTTTGGCTTGGACCTTGTCTTGGATTTTGATTGTTACCTCTTCGATTTGAGCTTGAAGGGTTACTTCTTCCACTTCTGTGTGGGCTTCTTCCTCTTCCTTTAGCATATGATCTTCCTCTGCCTTGACCTTGACCAAACGATACTTGTGTCTTGAAGGCATGCTCCAATGAGGAGTTTGCTACTCTATTCAGTCTATGTTCATGAGAAATCAATGATGCATTAAGCTCATCCACTAAGAACAGTGAGAGATCCTTTGTCTCTTCTATGGCCACAACAATGGCCTCAAACCTTGTTGGCAAACTTCTCAAAATTTTCTCAACTATTCTTCTTTCCTCAAGTATCTCACCATGAGACTTGATTTGAGTAACCAACCCACTTACATGTGTAAGAAATGAGTCTATATTTTCAGACTCTTTCATATAAAGTGTTTCAAAATCTCTCCTCAACATTTGTAGCTTTGTTGTCTTGACTTTTGCCATGCCTTGGTAGGCTGTCTGAAGGATGTCCCATGTTTGATTGGACTTTGTTGTTGCTGCAACCCTTGGGAAAATAGTTTCATGAACTGCTTGAAAAATATAAAACAAGGCTTTTGAATCCTTCTTCTTGTTGCCCCTTAACACATCTTTTTCTTGTTGAGATAAGGCATTGTATGTTGCTTCATCTGCTAGTTCATGAAAACCATTCTCCACCAAATCCCAAATGTCTTGAGAAGAAAACAGGGTCTTCATTGTAATAGTCCAATAATCATAATTTTTGCCATTAAACAGAGGTATTTGAGGATTAGTGAAGCTTGTGTTTGCAGTTTCCATTTATGAGCTTAAAACAACTTTCTACCTGCTGGTAAATATGCTAAAAATAATATGCCCTCAAAACAATTCTTACGGCTAGTAAAAACACTTATTTTTACACTAACAATATTTAACCCCTTCTCATACCATGTTATAAATATTTAGGAAATTTAATTTTGCCAGAGGGCAAAGAGTTAAGGTTTTCGTGAAGCTACTTTCGCCCATCTAGCTTCGACACAACAGATCTGATTTCGCCAAGCTACCTTCGCGCAACTCTCTTCGTGCAACGCAAATACACAGACTCAAAGATAACCAAGATAAGGTTGGAGCAACACAATAAATCCTTAGTATTGAATTCTAAAACATGAAAATACATTCACATGAGGCTGCGATTCATTCACCAAGTAAAAACTAAGGTTTATACTGATTTACATTCACGCTGAGTAACACAGTGAAACACAATAACTGTTGTTTTCAGGCACTCACCAAAATTTGCTCCACCATTTTATACACAGACTCAAAGATAAACAAGATAAGATTGGAGCAACACAATAAAAACTTAGTACAGTAAAACACAATAACTTTTGTTTTCACACGTCCACCAATATTTTCTCCACCTCTTTTTTTCTCTTACCTCTTACTCTCTAAGCTATTACAAAATGACTCTTACATTCATATATATAACTCAACGTACAATTTTACATTTAATTCATGACACAATGAAATTAATATAATGTTGTTGTTGAATGTGATCACAATCGCCCACGTGTTTCTGAAGTGTGGGGCAATATTTGCTTAATAATTTCTTGCCCATATGTATTTACCAAAGTACATTGATTGCTTTAAATTTCTTGTTGCGTTTCACAATGAACAGAGACTCAACCTGCAAAAATATGTCTCACAAATATGGTTGCTCTCAAACTGTTTATTGCGGTGGTTGGAATTATTATTTCCAACCAAATCAACAAATATAATGACATTGTGTCAACTTTTCAACGACGCCAACCTATGTGAATCAACACACAACTGAATAAACACCGCCCCTCACCAATTTTAAAGCGACGAGATTCTGGCTAGATAGACCAATTCAAGCAAGGCTTTTAGACCACACGTCACTCCAAATCACCAAATTCCTGCACACCATCAGCGGATCTGTAATTCCACACTACCAATCCACCCAAATTCGTCGACCACCGAACATTCACAATCCTCAGCTACGATCCGATCTATCTTCGCCGAATTGGTGCGGCCAAACTATGATACAAAATAAAAAATTAAGAATACGAAATTTGGTAAATGAATCATGCAGCTCTCAAGTGAGACTAGTTGTCCTGAGAGGCTTGCTAAATAACATTATCATTTCATTGACTAAATAGTTTTCCCCTAAGGCTTCCTAAATAGCATTATCATTTCATTGAATAAACAATCAAATATAACATATCTTATAGGATTACATTTTAGTGAATAAACAATCAAACCTTACATATCTTTGATTTCCACGATATTTATCTATCAATCAATCAAACATTACATATCTTTCTAGGAGATCAAACAAACTCCTCAAAAATAAGATTTGAATCTTAATACAAACGCAATAAAAAACAGCCTAACAAATTATTTCCAGGTTTACAACCTAGACAACAACTTAATGAAGTTGCAAGTTTACCACCTGGATAACAACTTAATGAAGTTGCAAGTACAAGAGAGCATCTCTCTTGCACATCCAGGCAGCTTGCAAGATTGCAATGCCATTGTCGAGGTCTTCATTTGTTATGTCCGTATTATTATGGCGCCCTAACAATTTGAGCATAGTGTCGATGACACAAGGCCAAAATGTTGCTTTGTTGCCAACAGCATAACAAATGTCCTAATAGAAAATATGATGATAAATTTTTAAAACCATGCTGTCGATTTTGAAATAATTTGAACCTGCAAGGTTATAGAGAATGTGTACAAATTGAGTGGATCATCATGGCAAAGGAAAGAAACAGTCACTGGAAAGACTTGAAACTCTTAGAGCAACTAACCTCTTGATTGTTCCTCACTTTAGTTTGATTAATAAGAAAATATAGTGAAGGCATTTATTCATGTGAAAAGTGCTCTAACCTCTTCATTGTTCCTTAACTTTAGTTTGATTAATAATAAAATTTACTAAGGCATTTATTCATGTGAAAATATAAAATTCAAGGATAAAGATTTAAAGGCTATTCTTTGAATACTCAAGTAGAGGTAATATTTGATAAATAGGGGATTCACGGCCATTAAACCTATGTGTGAAGAAATGGAAATGAAGTTCAGCCAATATTAAGTGATACAAACAATATTTTCTTAAATATGTATACCTAACACGAATAGTTAGTGGATTAAGGTTTGTGATTTTGTAGTGACCCATTTTACATTCAAAGCTTTGTATTTGTTTATTTTTTTGAAAATATACTATCGAAATACAATGAAAAATATAAGATTCTTATAAAAGATTTAACTCATATATTGATTTTTTGAAAGTTCTCAAATTACTTACCATTAATGATATATACTCAGATAAAAGCATTTTAATTGAAAAAAATCTATATTGAAGTGAGTGATATTTAAAAATATATAAATAATTTAAATAAATGAAAAATAATTTTAGAATAGTGATATTGTTAATAAAAGGAATATAAATACACAGTGGATATATGACATTACTTCCTTTTTTGTTTTAATAAAAACATAAATGTTACAATTTTTCATGTACTATAAGGATTTGTAGACATTTCTATTTAAATAATTTTCTTTATTAAACTCAAGGTAAGAAATTGTGATTTAAAACAATTTTTTTATACCAATTTTATTAATAAAATGATTTTTTTAAAAATATGTACATATCTTTTAAGTGTGCACACATTATAATGCATTCACATTCCCATGTGTAAAAAAGCAAAGTGCATTCTCCATTCCCTCCATTCTTACTTCTTCCCAAAGACATGTGATTGCTAACTTGACCCAATCTCAATGAGGACAAGCAAGATGTATATTACAATAATTGGAGATTAATATTTTGGATATGGGAGCTTTATTTTATAAGTATATTTTATTCAAAATATCTTTTTCATATTTGTTAAATTATAAAAAAATTTAATATTTTTAATCTTTTGTTATTTTTTAAATAGAGCTTTCATTTTCCAATTATGGAGAAAAGCCCTCATCTAAATATGAAATCAAACCCTAACACTTATAAGACATACACATAAAACTAATTAATGTTTAGATGAACTCATAAATTTAATTAATGAGATTAGGAATATTAGATAGCCATTTTTTATTTTATTGGCCACTTCACTTCATGTCATTGTTGCCTGCATTAGGCATTAGGCATCTGTATGACCAATTATCTAGTATATCTAAATATAGGGCTAGTATGAGAGAATACTATTTAATAAAGAAGAGGTGAAAATTTTGCATATAACTAAAGAGATAATTCTAAAACCAATCAAACTCTTAATCTTAGAAAAAAACATGTTCTTAGTCTTAGAAAAGAACATGTTCTTAAACTTAAAAAAAAAAGCATATTTGCATGGACTAGTATCCATTTCAAACCTAAGAAGTCCACCTAAAAAATGACAAAAATGACTTATTATATTTGATAAACCTCCATATAATAATTAGGATATTCTATTTTATTTTCTTTCATAAATTATGAATCCAAATTATTACTGATTTCTAATTTCCAAATTATTTTCTTTCATAAATTATGAATCCAAATTATTACTAATTTCTAATTTCCAAATCAATTACTTTAGTATTAGTAAATTCTATTGAAATGATAATTTCTTTTCTCAATGGCCATCAATAACCCATTGAAAGGGCCATCTACTCCTAGGTATTTACCTAATACCCCTACTAACCACCTCAACATAAAAGTAAAATTCAAGAGACTAATAATATAGTATTGTTCATCGTGAAATTCGAATGTTCGAATGGCATAGT